>OY998160.1:129735-187235 GCA_963921925.1 Sphagnum tenellum | reverse complement strand
TAACAAACTTTACCCCTTTCAACAGGAAAAAATAACTTACAAAAGTTATGAGCAGTAAAAAAAGTAACAAAAAGTAAAAAAACGTGAAAAAAGTCAACAAATACAGCCCCGCACTACAGTCTCTTTTTGGTGGTCAAACAGCCCCCAGCCCCGCGCACTGCGAGTGTAGTGCGCAGATCATATGTATAGGAGAAAAAAAAAAACCTCAACCTCCGCCCCCTCCTCTTCAACAGTACAAGAAATCAAAATAAATAGATAAAGGTCCTTACACCTTTTCATATATCTAGGGGAAAAAAACATTGACCCCCACCCCCCTCCCCTTCAACAATAAAAAAAAAAGAAAAAAAGAAATCAACATGCACCCTTTCCCCCGGTGCACCGTTTCCCCCGTCCCATAATGATTTTGTATAAAACATTACTCCCTTCCTCTCCCTAGCCTCTCCACAATGAAAAAAAAACATTTCCAAAAAACCTTAAATGTACCCCTTTCCCCCCTCCTCCTTCCACCTTTTCATATATTTGGGAAAAAGAAAACATGAACCTCCACCCCCCTCCCCCGTAACAGTAAAATAAAAGAAGGAAAAAAATCAAGGTGCACCGTTTCCCCCCTCGCACAATGAATAAAATATAAACCCTGGCAAAACCCTGACCCAATAAAAAAGTAATTTATGAAAGTTACAAGTAGTAAAAAAGTAACAAACTTTACCCCTTTCAGCAGGAAAAGTAACTTACAAAAGTTACGAGCAGTAAAAAAAGTAACAAAAAGTGAAAAAAGTCAACAAATACAGCCCCGCACTACAGTCTCTTTTTGGTGGTCAAACAGCCCCCAGCCCCGCGCACTGCGAGCGTAGTGCGCAGATCATATGTATAGGTGTTACAATGTTTTCGAATGTAAATGGTTCGCTTAATGTTGAAATCGAACCAACTACCACCCTACATCCCATAGTTAAAGTCCCCGATTCCCAATGAACGTCGTCGTTAGCAAAACCCTTGCGCATATGCCCGTCCAATCCAAATGTTTTAATATAATTTATCGTTAGATCCTAATTTACCGTGGGAAAAAGAAAACTCACGAATCTCGTTTACAAACTAACACGCATGAATTTAAAAAAAATAATTTATGAACTTCACAAATTCATAACTCAAAATCAAAACCTTCAAACGATTCATGCAAATCTATTTCTGCAACACAATTTCGATGTTATGCATCTAATCCCGTGCACTTCAAAGATGACACCTAACAAAATAAAGATCAAAACAAAAACAACGACAAACACCACCGATTCTGTCGTGGATCCTGTCCGGCTACAAGCTGCGAGGTCTAGAATTTGCAAGTTGGGCAACACCTGGACCCGCTATGGGATTGGCCCCTCGGTGAAATTGCTGGAGCTTAGGTCAAGCACTTTGAGATTTGCAAACCGAGAGGGCCCCGCTGTAGGTGTGAAGTTTGCGAAGCCGAGACGAATTTCGGTCAGGTTTGTGAGGTTCCCCAGGCTGGATGGCAAAATTCCCGTAAAATTTGCTGCTTTGAGATTCCAAAGTTTTGGCGACCGGTTCCCAAAAGCATCAGGCATTGGTCCAAAAAATGCTTGAGTATGAAAGGTCCTGTGTATGGAGTTTTGTCGCCTATGAAATCCTTGTGGCTGAAGGACCTTCCATGTAACTGTAACTCCGGTTCCAGCCCCTTGGGTTGTAGTTGAGCAAATCGAGGGGACAGCTGCCACCCGAATTTGTATTCCCGGATCCGGAGTAGTAAGATTTCCTAGCTAGCTTGTACAACCCAAATGAGATCGAAGATGGCATTCACGGCTGTTTCTGTGGTTCACCGTTTCAAATTGCACTAAACCCCGTCTCCATTTCTCTGAAAAGAAGCAGGATGTATTCTCTCCCTCTGCACGTGCAAAACGATGATCTTCAACAAAGTACTCTCTTTGTGCTGCCTATCACATGCCCCACCTACCATGCAATATGCACCTAGCAATATTTGCACCGCAGGAAAAGTGGCTCTAAGTGTTACTAGTACCAGACTAGCCAGAATGCTATGGGTCCCCGGCACACTATCTATGTACCGTGAAGCTCAGAAATTAGATTATCAAAGCTGTAGTATGATATTTTGCCTCCTCTTTTAGTGGCAAAATTTAAATCCAAATTCAATGTTTGAGAACGTACCGTCGGTAGGACCGAAAGGAAGGATCCCCCTTCGAGATGATGCTTTGCACTTGACAACATAAAATAAGGACAAAACAACAAGATCGACCGAAAGTTTTGAACCGAATCAAAGTGCCGACTGGCCCAACCCTCCCACAAAAGCTCCGCACGATCAAAAAGACCTGTAGCAAGTAGAAAAAGTCAAAAGGGGAGATAGAAGGCATGAATTACAGTAATGACTAGACATAAAATTCAACGAATCACTTATCCCAAGCTGAAAAAAAAGGAAGAGAATAGATTGATTAAGAAAACTGACTTCAAGTTTTCGTAGTAGAGACATTCCTAGTGTTAAATGAAGCATCTTGACTGCTAAATTCCTGGTTGCGAGATGTCCAAAACTTGACGGAATTTTTTGACTCTACGAATTGTAGGGACTGGAGTGTGAAAACGACCCCTGACTGAATGCACAAATCAAACGCTCTTGAACTAGTTTCCTCGCGAGTGCAACCACAAAAACAAGAAGACCCATGCAAGCCCAAATGATAATGCAAACATAAAAACGGATCTGAAAGTTTTTTTTGTGATCGTAATAACGACAGACTCTTAGAAATCAATCACGACTTGAAAGAAGGACTCGACAAAAATTCGAACTTGCTGAGCCACCGTCTGAGAGCGCTGCACTGGAAGATTGCAAAAAAACCCATAGTTATACAAAGGATCTATTCAGATTCGGCTGCTGTGGAGTTGGAACTTCGGCCGAACTCACCTCGTACACCTTCTGGAACTTGGCCCGAGATATTGAGACCGAGAGATTGATGGCTGTGACTGAGTCTCTTGTGCATGTCGCTCTTAAACGATTGTGAGGAAGGAGGTATGTGGCCACCCAATTTGCGAGCCGCTTGTTTGCACCTATTATATTGTTTTTGAGTTCCAACAATGCTCTTCACCCTCCTCAAACAGTCCCTGTGTTGATCCCTCCCTGAGCCAAATAGCCACCCGTAATAGCATCACCAACATGGCTTGTTGTAAAAAAAGCCTCAAATTCCGGACCTCCGTTGTGTTGCAGGAAGAAAATCTGTGAACTTGAGAAAGCCATGAAACAAAAGCTGCTTGTACAGAAGCTAATTTTCTCCTCCCTATGGCTCCATACAAGACTTGCATGCCATTATATTCTTTCCTTTTGGGGGAATGTCTTTCCAGGCTTTGTCTATTCTCTCCTCTTCGAACTCCTATACTCTTATGATGCTTCCAGATGTCCGGAACATTCGTAAAGCTGATCTTGACAAAATCCATCACCGCTAGGCTCCCCCCCCCCCAAGAAAAGTGAACACTCAAATTCTCATGATGCCGCTCAGAGGTGGAGAAGAACAACCGGAGGTATCTATGTTCAGGACTCGGAGACTTTCGACTCGAGGCACTGAGCAGCTTGTCAGGTGTCCACGATTCCTTTTTGTCAACTTCTTCTACAGACCTGGATCATGAACAGGTTTCAAGCACTCCGTGTGGGGGAAGAAGAAGAATGCTTGCAACACAGCACAAGAAACGGCAAAGAATTCGAAAAAGGACAATGGCGAGTCTATGGGCAACTTTAAATCCAAAGTCAAAAAAATAAACTCCTCCACGAGAACCCCGTTGCAATTTCTGAACTTTGCATTTCCTCTTCTTGTTCTTCCTCCCCCAGAGAATAAAAACTTCCCAGAAATAAGGAACCCGATCACAACACAAAACTTCGTCCACCACAACTCCCAAAAAAGAAAAAGGGGAAAAGGAAAAAAACCAGTGATCAAATTCTATCTCGAAAAGTCTTTTTGTTTCTCTCACAGACCCATATATGATAGTCACGAAGCGTAACAAAATTCGGTGTTCACTTTGAGGTCCGGGTAGAGAATGAATGCATCACGACTTCTTATTACAACTCCGATGGCACTAGGAGACGAAAAATTGTTGCCTCTGGCCCGCACGATCGACTCGACACCATCTACCGCAACAATAGAGTGCATAGTTGTGAGCGGCCACAAAAGTAAGAATCAAACAACGCTATTGTTGTTGTTGTCCTCGTCCTCCTGCACGTCCTAGTCCTTCTCCCTTCCCACCCTCTCTACTAAGAAGTCGTCTAGAAATCACATTTCTTCATGGAATCGAGAATTGTAAAAACTCAAAGAAAATAGACAGCTTTTTACACACAAATATGATGGCAATAACAACAAGAAGAAGTGGCAATGACAAGATTACTGCGACGACGACGACAGATCGCTAGATAGAGAGAGGAGATGATGGAGTGCGACGAAAAAGACGACGAATGAAGAGAGAGCGTGATTCTAGGGTCGACCTCTTGCCTGCAAAAATATGTTTTTATTTTCATCATCTGCCCCTACTACCCCTCCTTCTGCCCATTTTTATTTTCCCGGGTTGAGCCCGGCCAAAGCTCAAAAGTGATTTTTTACTCGCTGCCCTGTAGTGCCGACGACCCAATGCTCAGAAAATTTTCTTGAACGCCTGGAGAAGTATTTTATTAGTGTTGTTTTCATCTGCCCCTACCACAACCGCCCCCACCTTTTTTTTCCCCCAGCCCCGAAGTTCCAAAAAATATTTTGATTTTCTGCCCATATTTCTGCTAAAAGGAAATTATTCACTGCCCCAATAATTGCTCCAAAGAAAAATAAATTCTGCCCAATATCTGCTCAAAATGATTTGATTTGCTGCCCAATTTATTTTTTTCCTCCAAACTATTTAATTTTATGCCTAAAGAATTGCTCAAAAGTATTTTATTTTCTGCCCGAATTTTTTGGGGGCCAACATCCGACTCTTTTGGATGGTGTCCACTTGTTTTAATAATCTGCCCCCCCTTTCCAAAATTTTACCAACCCAAAGCTGAAATTTATTATTTTTTCTGCCCAAAGAAATTATTCTTTATCATGACCATAAATATTAACATGCCTAAGTTATCTTTTAATTCTTGTCATCTGCCCTAAACCACCCTTTATTTTCAACCCAAAACTAAAAAAAGTACTTATTTACTTTCTGCCCGAAGCTGCTGTTTTTTTTTTTTTTTGGTGGGGTAATACCCGACTTGGGCTCCGCGTGACATGACATTACCCGTGCGCAACTCATTTTATATATTTTAAAGAAATTCATCTAAAAAAAAGTTTCATTTTACATGGTCACATTTCATCCATCCATGCATAACTATATTTTTATGATCAGTCACATGAAAATCAACTACCTACCTTACCTACCTACCCACCTACTTACATACTTACTTATGGAAAATGATATTTTAAAAATTAGTTACAGTTTTTCATTATTATTATTTTTCCAATTCTAAAAAATTGATATTATTTTTGTCCACACCCCACCTATAAGGATTTTGCTGTGAATCCATCATCTACCCACACAACCACCTTCCATTTTTCTTTTCAATTTTTTGTGATGTCAAAAATCTGATTTTTTTTTTATATTAGCAAAAATTAGTTGAATTTTCCCTTAAATTTATTTTTTCCACATTAATTTCCAAATGTTTCTCTTTTTTTTTTGTTTGGAAATAGGAAAACAAAAGAATGCTTGTTCATTCATGAGAGTTTCCCTTTTCAAAATTCTCACTTCCATTTTATTTTTGCCCCTGATATCTGGCGGGTATAATGAGATTGAAAAACACCAAAGAAAAAAAGAAAATGGATGCAAGTCTTTAGATCAAAAAAAAAAAGCCCTTGACCGGGGCTTTACCGATATCGAGTTCACGTTTGGCTCTAATTCCCATGGGCCCTTATTCTGATACAGCCCGTTACCTCGGGCTTTACCCTAAGATTACATTATCCCTTTTACATTCCGCATGTCTTCTTGCTCAGGGTTTTATTTTCAGTAAAATTAAAATTTTGTGATATAAACAATTTGGCACTGTTTTTTTCCCCAAAAATTAGTAAAAGTAGTTGAAGTTATACTAGAAATAAACAATCTTTTCCCCAAATAATTCTTTAAAAAATCATTGGTCATGGTATGCAGATTATTTTCAAAAAAAAAAATTTTAATTAAAAAATTGTTTCCATTTTCACACTTTTAAAAAAAGATAGATCATGTACGGTAGGAATCGGTGGTACAGTCTTAATCTTTTTTGAGATTTTGGTCTTTAGGCTTGGGCAAAATTTATTAAACCCTACCGAATGTACCGTGACTGACGATATTGAGCTTTTGTGCGTTTGGATCTCGTGGGATGAGCCGGCTTTTGCTCGTCTTTTATGAGGAGGAGATGGTTACGCAACCTCTCCGTCCATGCTTGGCTCCGATGACATGGTCACCTTGTCCGGAGCTCCACACAAAGTGAGAATTTGTCTTTGGAAAATGTACGAGGGTAGAAATGTTGGAGTTAGGGACGGGCAAGGAGAATTTTCGTTGTTCCTGTAATGGCAAAATTTTGCACAATTTGGCCGGGTCATATTTGTCTCCTCTGAAAAGAGGAAAAAAGTAAAAAGGAAATTTTTTCTTGTGTAAAATACAAAAGGTCCATGCTAACAATATTTGCGTTTATTTTACTTAGTGTTCAAACATAATTGCAAGAGAACGAAATATGTAACCGTAGAATAAACTTGTGCCTTTAAGCACAAATTGTAACATTCTATGCATTTTTGAAAGAGCAAATCATAAACCTCCTTTAACTTAAGTCTGAAATCCAAATTTCATTTTTTACCCAAGAAAAACCAAATTTATGACCACAAAAAAATTCTCAAAATTCCATATCTCTTGCACCTTACGTCTAAAAATGACAAAATTGCATCTGTGTGACCCTATTCGTTGAGGGCTTTGGAACGACACCAAAATGTGCCTCGCCTCTATAATTTTTAATTTTCATATGTAAAAATGAGCCTAATTTTGACATTTCAACTTAGAGACCTAGGATGTACAACTTTTTACCCATATATGGAGAATATCAAATAAACAGAGAGTTTAATTTTGAATTTTTGATAAATATAATCAACATCCAGTTCATGCATGACTCCTAGTTCCCAAAATATACCGGGAAGAAGCCTTTACTGTTGCATGCTTTTTGTATTCAGTAATAAGGAACATTTTTCTTAATGCACACTGTGGAGGTTACACAATATAGTTATCTGTAAAGTCGCGCAATTAGGGGTTGAGAACGGCCAGTTTTGCCATAATAGGGCATCAATTGTGTAACTGGAAATGAAAATGATACAAAACGAAATAACTGGGAACCCAACTAGTTTGCACACCGATTTTGGTGGTAAACTGAGATTCATCCTGTCTGTCCTTTTTCCTCAGCGCCTCCGTTCCACTGCTGCTGCACATATTTTTGGGGCGAGATCGAACTGTTTCGTCATAATGGGGGCGGGGGGGGGGAGATGAGACGTACTATATCTGGGGACAACGTTCTTATGAAGCGAAATAACTGGGACCCAAATTGAGAATCGAAATGCATCGGAAAAAGTTCTTTCTGGTTACTGGGCTTCATTCTTGAAGATCATGGTGATGTCAAAAATTCCGGTGTTTTTTTTTAAAAACTTTTCTTTGGGATTGTGCTTTGTTGTAGACTTTGGAATCCACAAAATTTGCTTTTGGTGGACATTCTTTCTACCCCTTACTTTTTGTACCTCTCCCTGCAATCAGTGCCCTGATGAATTGAGTTTTTAAACATTTCAGAATTGTCAACAGAAGGAATTATTATGATACCTTAAAAGATATGCTGACTGCCTCATAAGATCATGATATCATTAAACCAATAATTAATTAATTAATTAATATTATTATTTCCATTTTGGTAATTGAAATCTGGCTATTTTTTCTGGGTGGGGGAGGGTATCTCCCCTGAAATAATTGCAGGAATTATTTTTTCAATTCACAAAATGTTGTAAAGAAGATTTTGAATCTTTAAGAATATTGAAACTACTATGTGTAAGCAGCCCAAAGGAGGAGATCACAATATATATTTTTTTGGGAATGTTCAAATATTGATTTTATTGTGGTGGGCCAATCAAAGATGCTCATCACAAAAGGAAAAAATTTGACTTTGTAATTAGTTGTGAGGACTCCCCGAGGACAACTTTGGGGGTTGGGAGGCTGGGAGTGGGTGCTTTCCCGTGCCCCCTTCTAGTGAAACAAAAATAAGTTCCCCCAACAAACATCTAGAAAGAAACAAATGCGAAAATTGAAAAGAAATTAATTCGACGACATGGACAAAGGCGAGGAAAATGATGGTGACCCACAATTTTGGAAAGAGAAATTTCCTGCAGCTGATGGGAAGGCTTCGCATGCCCTCTTGATGCGCTTGTTTTTTCCCTTTTCGAGATGGGGTGGGAGGGATTTTTTTGTTCTTTCCCCGCTTCTTCCCTATTTGTTCCCCCAAGTTCTCAAAAGCTTCCCAAAATGTTCCTCATAACACCTAGGTTTTATCCCCCTATGCTTTGCCTGACGTTCCACTCCCTTTAATATAAACTATAATCTCACGCTGCACGTTTATTTTTATTCTGCCATTGGGGCTGCAAAGAGGTGCTTCCTTTCCGAGGTGCTCCATGTTCCCAAATAAATTGCTAATGGCCCCCTGAATATGGCTCTTTCCAAAAAAATAATGAGCACGCTTATGAACTAATATACGAATCGCAAGTAAGAATAGTATACTATGATTGATATTAATTAGTTGGGGGTGCCTCACGACTTCGACTTTCTTTTTTTACCCTGAGTTATTTTCATTGCCCATCCGACCAAAAAAAGAAGGTTTTAACCTCCCCAAAATAGAACATTTTATCGAAAAAAAAGGAATGCCTTCCCCTTTGGCCCCATTGTGTAAGTGGCCGAAACATCTGGGATTAAAGCGAGCTGCCACTGGGAATCTATCGGGAACCCATTGGGAACTTGAAAAGAACATGAAAGGAACATGTTGAGAATAAAAGAAAAATGAAAAAAAAATCCTCTCTCCCACCCCCAAATTCAAAAGAAAATAAAATCGAGGCACTTTTAGTGCATGATTCACCCTACCCATTGCTTGCATGTATTTTTCGTTTCCAAACCTCTGGGTCGCTGTTTTTCGCCTGGGCTAATTGCACGGGCCGAGATTGAACGAGGAAGAAAAACAGAAAGTAACCCGCCCCCCCTGCCCCCCACTCCCGCCCACCCCGCGAGTGCATGTTCGGCCTTCCCGTTGGCTGCGTGAAATCCTTCTTTCCAAGATTGTTTGTCACTGTTTTTTGCTTGGGCGGTATTAGCCTGGGTGGAAAATGGTCACCCGCAGTTTTGGAAAGAAGAATTTCCTGCAATCCTCATGGACCCTGATTTTTTTCTTTTTGAGTGCTTGGGTGGAGAGGGATTTTTAGTTTTTTCCCCTTACTCCCCATGTGTTCCCATCAAGTTTCCAAAGGGTTCCCTGATATGTTCCCAATGGCACCTCGGTTTTATGGATATTCGTTTGCCAACGATTCAACTCCCATGTGCATAAACTGAAATCTAGGGGAGCGCGTTTGTTTCTATTTTGCAACTGGGGTCCGAAGACCTGCTTCTATTGGGGGCATGCCCAATGTTCCCAAAAAAATTGTTGATGGGCCGATCGATATGGCACCTTGAAAATATATATATATTTCATCAACAAATACCCGGTTCCGACAATTCACCATGATTCTCGAAACAATTCAACAACTCAAATAACCGCCCATAAACCACTGGTTCTTTTCCGGTTCTCAAGTTCCCAGCAGTTCTTTGAGGGTTTTTCGAAAATTAGCTGGAATCGGATTTTCTTTTAGTTTGCATTTGTCCAACCATGAGAACCGGTGGTTCTCTTTACTAAACCCTAAACCAAAACATCTGAAACTGACGGTTATTAAAACACTGGAATACCCGCCTGTGCACAATAAGTACCGGGCACCTACTGCAATCCTTCTTCTTCATGCCCCCACCCACCCCCCCTCAAGGTTTTTCTTTTATCCATTTTGTGATGTACCCAAAATGGTGATCATATATATCAATGAAGGTTTAGCCAAATATGGCTATAAATTAGATATGGAAATAAAAATATTATAACCATCTTCCTAGAATTTGTAGAAATCTGGAGAATTTTGTAGTTTTTGTGAAAAAGGGATCTCACAAATTTGGGCCATTTTTCCCATTAAAGGTTCATCATATAGGTAGTACAGAATTTGTGATACAAAATTCTCGTATTATATCCATTTTACTAAAAATCGGAATTTGAGGGGAAAAATTACACCTTGGTCTTACAGATCAATCGTTTCAGGTCGAAAATTGGCAAAAATCTGCCACCCCAAAATCTTACACATTGGGGCCCTAAATAAGTCATTATTTTGGATAATTGTATTTTTAAAACCCTAAAATTGGAAAAAATGTTGCTTTTCTGTTTTTCTGCTGGAAATTGGACTACCTACTATTCCTAATTCTTGGGAAATATTTGGACGAATTTTTTATATAACACAAAAATTGACAAAAAAGTCCTTGGGCTGCCCAAAATTCCACCCTTTTTCTCTCCTTATATATAGCTAAAAGCCTAATATAAAAAATTTAAAAGTGATCAAATCCAGTGTTTCTTAAGATTTTCTACAGCCAGCATTCGAATTTAAAAAAAGAAAATTTCATTTTGTATACATCATTCAAGCAGTGCTCCCCACCCCTCTCCAATTTTGTGATGTTCCTCAAGTGGTGATCATCCATAAGTATATTTAGCCAAACTTCGCTATATTACAAATTATCAAGGTAGAAAATCATGATGTCGACCTTTTCATATTGCAAGCAATTGTGGCTATTTTCAGCTATTCTTTTAGAACAAGGCTATTTGAAAATTTAAATAAATGAAAGAGAAACTAAAAATGAAAAAAAATGAAAAACAAAAAGGAAAGAAAGAATCATCAGAAAAAATATTAGTAATCTTTTTCGTTTTTTGGAAATGAATTTTTACTTTCTAATTATTATTTTAAAAACCAATTTGAAAAATATAAATGAAAGAGAAAGAAAAGTAATGCAAACGAGAAAGAAAGAAGAAAATTTTCCGAAATGGTCAAAACCACAGTTGAGAACTCTAACGACCACCCTTATAACTGGTGGGCTCCATTTCAAGTTTGTGCATGATAACCGGAAAGTCTCTATTTCATGTTTTTCATAACTGTCCCACGCTGCAAATTACGGAACCATCTCACCACGATTGCACCATCTCTCCCGACGATTTGTGGATGAGAAACCCGAATAGACCTTCCATCCGCGAGCCTCACAGCACAAGTTTGTAATGAATGTTCGGGAGCAAAAGCCGCCTCCAAAATGAAAAAGCCCGTTCGCGCCCTCTCCGTGTTGTGGTGCCTACTCTTTTCTTCTGGTGCTAAAGCGCAACGAGGGGAGTGCCAGGATGGTGATGGGTCATCAGCCGTGGAGTGTAGCAGTAGTAGAACAACAACAACAGCGCACGCTCTTGTAGTTGGGAATAGCACGGATCTGGGATGCTGGGTTTAGACTTGAATCGTGAGAAGTTGGTTTGTTTTGTTGTGGTTAAGTGGGGCCAGCAGCAGAAACAGCACTGGCAAGCAAGCAAGCAGCCAGAATGGCCGAGATTTTTAGCATAGGGGAGAAATGGCTCAAGTCGGTCACCTCGTCTAGAACTCTCACTTGGTCTTCTTCCTCAGGGAGAGCAGAGGTAATGGGTTTTTCTTCTGTCTTTCGCTTCTAATCATGTTGGCTGATGATGGTTCGATTTGTGCCATGATGTACGGGCATTTTAGGGTTTGCAAGGATTTCATGGGCATTAGGGTTTTCAAGGACTTCTTCCCTGGTACCTCTACTGAACATTTGCATTCTCTCTCTGTCCTTTGCAAATCCTCAAATCGAGTGACAAAACAACGAAGCCAAAAAATATTTTCTTCTTCAAGAATTCAATGTCATTAATTAGGGTTGAAGAAACATCCAGCTGTGATGATGACACACAGGTTCAGTCCTTCATGTTTACCACTGAGAATACTCAGTTCCAATCACAGAAGGGTTTATGATCTTTCAAGTTGCAGCAGCTTTGCAGATCTTCAGTTTTTTGAATTTGTAGGTTGTGGGCAATGTACACTAAAGAGTTGTTGTCAGTTTGTGATCTCATTCCTGAGAACGAGATGCCATCTGATGGAGTGAGCTCCTCCCAAGCTGGACTGAAATGCCCCTTACTTGGAACATATTTTGCTGTTTATGGATAAGTTTGAGTTAGGCAAGGAACTATCGACTGAAAATTGGAACCAACTAGTTTGAGAACTTGTTGGTTCAAAGTATGTTAGAGGTGTAGTGGCAGCTTGTAGTGGTCATCTGATTTGTTAGGTGATGGCATTAGGGTGAAATGGGCTTCCAAGCATGGGTGCAATACATCTCAGAGGTAATTGAGTTTTGAGATGCTTGGAGGTTCTCTCTGAGTGAATTTCAACTCATTTGGGATCAACCTACAGATCTGAAGAGTGTGTGCCTGGATCAAATTTGTTCATGGAACTTTCTTTCTGCATTGTTTTCTTGTGTGCTGCAGTTTTTGCCATGTGATGATGGCATTAGGGTTGAAGGACCTCCTGAGTTGTGGGCACGAACGTGTAAAACAGAACAAAAAATTGATCCTAGATATTTCAAAATTTGCTGGCTTAGTTTGGATCTTCATTTGGTCAATTATCTGATGATGTACCTGTTTTAAGATTATGGTTTTTTGGTTTTCAATCAGGTGCCAGCTCGTGCTATGGCTGCTGCTGTGATTGCAAGAAGGATTGCAGCTCTTCCACCTCATGAGTGTGGGAATCTAACGGAGCGCTCAAGCTCCTTTTACACCAGCAAGCCTCATGAAGAGCAACAAGCTGAGGAGCTTCAGAAGGAGTTTTATGAGGAGGTGTGTTTTTGATTGCTATCCAACATTACAGTGATTGCAATGGCTCATTTCTTTGAAATTGGATTTAATCCTAGCCTAGGGTAGTATGTGTCAGCTATATCCAATTCCCACAACTATGTGAGCAGAAGACTCTTTCATCTGTGGATTTAGTGTTGGTTGTTTGTCTTGCAAGGAGGCAGATTGGTTGGTCTTTGCAGAACCACCTGATTAAGTTGGTTCACAGGGATATATCAAACATCGAGACAAAGAGAATTGAATTTTGTCTCACTAGATACAAGGATATGGAGGATTATGCCATAGCTAGTGTGCATCTGCTTCATTTGGGATACTGGTTTGATGTGTTTGGGTGGGTTGTGGAAAGTAGGAGTTTGATCCAGTAAGGTTTATGCTGCAAGACATTCCAGAGCATGAGGTGAAGCAGAGTTTTTTCGACCACAAGGTAGCCAACCTTCCAGCTTCTGCGCACTGCCACGAAATCATTGTTTTTGAAAATGATCAGTTCATCTGATTCGGTTGTTGGGTAGCAATGTGATTGTGCCCTAATTCTTACTTATGGGATTGTTCTCATGGAACGCTGCTGTCTTCCTAGACCTTGTTTTTGCTTCTCTTTCCTCCTACATTCATCTTCATTTGACCACTTGCGGTTGTCCATTTCAATGATTCTTTTTACTTAATTGGAGGAGCTAGTATGTAGATCAAGTTTGAAGTTTTCCTTCTTTGTGATGTTTCTTGTCAACAGGTTGGTCAGAGGCTTTTGCAGCTTGAAGACATCACAGAGAAGCTGTCAAAGCAAGTTATGGAACATCATGAGGAGATGGGTAATCTTTATCTTGCACACTACCAAACAAGATTTATGAGCTGCCATATTGTTAAAACTGCACAAGTACCATGTGTATTTTGCACAATGCAGTTTGCTTGCCTTGGAATCATTGCATGTGTAGGATTCCTATTGTCTGATTGCTGATCCTCTTGCAGGAATATAGGGTCTTAGAAGTACTTTGTGTCGAGTTTAGGCTGCCTTTTTTGATCTAGAATGTATCTAGAATTGTGAGATTTGAGCCTTGGCAGATGCTGACTTTAAGCCGGTTGCTATTGACATGACCCATGCAAATTGCAGTGAAGGGGATGCAACTTATGACAGAACTCATTAAATCCCTCTTTTGTAATCATGTATCTTGCTTCCATTGGTGCAGTTCCAACAAAATTTCTGCATTCTGCTAAAAGAAAGGGAGGCCAGATAACATTTGTTGTCACCCCATGGACTTTCTCATGATATGTTGTTTCCTGTGCACATGCTTTTTGGGTTAGAGTCTAAACATAGAGTTAGCTTGAAAACAGTGAATATGCAGCAGGAAAAGAATTATCATTGATCTGTTGTTGATGGTTTTAACAGGGGGGTGAGTGCCGAAGCAATTGCTTTGTCTGATATTGGGTGTAGTATCCCCATGGCTTTCAAGTGCACTTTCCTTGCAAAGTGTCATGAAAAAGTTCTCAATTCACCTCATTTGAGCATTTGTGCAATCAATGAACTCCAGAGTGCTAATGTCCTTTTTTCTACAGTGCGGTTGTATGCTAACTGGCTCTTCTGACTAGCTTGTTTACAACTCAAAGTGATGGCTCCATGTGTGATGCTTGCAGCGCTCCTCGACATTGGCTTTGGCAGTCTTAGGTAGGCTAATGATTGCCTCTCCATAACACAAAAATCCCAAAAAATCAATACCAAGTTTGGTTCATCTCCTCTTTCTAGCTTCTCTTTCTGTCTTGACCACAAGGATAAAGCAAACCTTTAATCTTGAATTGACCATTTCATGGTTGATCTCTCTACACAGTGGTCTCTAGTTGGAGATCCAACGGTTAGATCTCCACATGGCCAATACAATAGAATGTAGGACTTGAAATTATGTATCAACTACTGCCATCAGATCTGATGATGCCTTACTCTCTGACTTTCATCTTGCAAAATGATCACAAGAGTAGATTGTGACAAAAAGTATCAACCAGATATGTGCGGAAATAAGCAGGAGAAAATAGAAAGAGTTTGCAGCCTGTCTGCCTGCGAAGGAAGTCTTATCTAGGTCTGGTTCCACTATGTTTATGTACGGTGCTGGTTGCCCCCCCGCCCTTAAAGCTTGTGTTTTCACCTTTGTTGCAGTCTTCAACACTTTTCTATGGGGTCAAAGGTTGCAGTTCTTGGACTAACTGATTTCGAAAGTTATCACCTGTAGTCATTCTTTCCTTTTGTTGGTAGAGACCATATCTAATCTTCTTCCACAAGGAGAAGGTGCCTTGCAATATTAGGCTGAAGAGGTAATAACAGTTCATATGTTTGTCTGCTACAGCCAGCAAGCTTTGTTGAGAGGGGAGTGCAGACATTTATTCTCCTCGAGTTGTACTGGTCCTAGGATGCCGAAGTGCCAGCATTTGTGAAATCGGGTAAGTATTTCTGAAACAGGACGTGGTGTTATATCTTCTTCCCTTTCTTTTATGCTCTTTCTAGAGAATCGGCGAGTTCTTAGAAATACATTGTGTGAATGACCTTTGTCTTTTGAAGTGCATGTAAATGTCCATAAATGCTTGTAAATGTTGTGTGTGTTGTGTGTGCAAAATTCATGGTTTCTTCTTAATCTCATGGTTATCTTATTATGTTTACTGGTTGGTTGTGACATTTGTCTAAAAAATAAATTATAACTGAATAATTCTAGACATCCATTTCAAGAGGAGTTGGATTACATGCATAATTTGTGAGGTTATGAAGGGAGGCCCCATGAACATTGTTTTTGAGCTGTTTGGTTAGGCAATGTTTGTGGGGGCCGGGTTCTACTCGGTGCTCGTGGGTGATTCGGTCGGCTGATTGGTCACCGAATTGTTGGCGAGCTCTCTTCTGCTGACCTCGATGCATGTGATTTAGTCACACTAAATCGATGCTCTACTGAAATGAATTCTTGGAATTTTGTCGGACCTATAAATGCCATGGGAATGGTTGTGTGCGCATGATTCCAGGTTTGTTCTCCATCTCATGGTTATCTTATTGCATTCACTGGTTGGTAAGGATTAATTCTAGGAATCCATTTCAAGAGGAGTTGGATTACATGCACAATCTGTGAGGTTATCAGGGGAGGCCCCATGAACATTGTTTTTGAGCTGTTTGGTTAGGCAATGTTTGTGGGGGCCGGGTTCTACTCCGTGCTCGTGGGTGATTCGGTCGGCTGATTGGTCACCGAATTGTTGGCGAACTCTCTTCTGCTGACCTCGATGCATGTGATTTAGTCACACTAAATCGATGCTCTACTGAAATGGATTCTTGGAATTTTGTCGGACCTATAAATGCCATGGGAATGGTTGTGTGCGCATGATTCCAGGTTTGTTCTCCATCTCATGGTTATCTTATTGCATTCACTGGTTGGTAAGGATTAATTCTAGGAATCCATTTCAAGAGGAGCTGGATTACATGCACAATCTGTGAGGTTATCAGGGGAGGCCCCATGAACATTGTTTTTGAGCTGTTTGGTTAGGCAATGTTTGTGGGGGCCGGGTTCTACTCGGTGCTCGTGGGTGATTCGGTCGGCTGATTGGTCACCGAATTGTTGGCGAGCTCTCTTCTGCTGACCTCGATGCATGTGATTTAGTCACACTAAATCGATGCTCTACTGAAATGGATTCTTGGAATTTTGTCGGACCTATAAATGCCATGGGAATGGTTGTGTGCGCATGATTCCAGGTTTGTTCTCCATCTCATGGTTATCTTATTGCATTCACTGGTTGGTAAGGATTAATTCTAGGAATCCATTTCAAGAGGAGCTGGATTACATGCACAATCTGTGAGGTTATCAGGGGAGGCCCCATGAACATTGTTTTTGAGCTGTTTGGTTAGGCAATGTTTGTGGGGGCCGGGTTCTACTCGGTGCTCGTGGGTGATTCGGTCGGCTGATTGGTCACCGAATTGTTGGCGAGCTCTCTTCTGCTGACCTCGATGCATGTAATTTAATCACACTAAATCGATGCTCTACTGAAATGGATTCTTGGAATTTTGTCGGACCTATAAATGCCATGGGAATGGTTGTGTGCGCATGATTCCAGGTTTGTTCTCCATCTCATGGTTATCTTATTGCATTCACTGGTTGGTAAGGATTAATTCTAGGAATCCATTTCAAGAGGAGCTGGATTACATGCACAATCTGTGAGGTTATCAGGGGAGGCCCCATGAACATTGTTTTTGAGCTGTTTGGTTAGGCAATGTTTGTGGGGGCCGGGTTCTACTCGGTGCTCGTGGGTGATTCGGTCGGCTGATTGGTCACCGAATTGTTGGCGAGCTCTCTTCTGCTGACCTCGATGCATGTAATTTAATCACACTAAATCGATGCTCTACTGAAATGGATTCTTGGAATTTTGTCGGACCTATAAATGCCATGGGAATGGCTGTGTGCGCATGATTCCAGGTTTGTTCTCCATCTCATGGTTATCTTATTGCATTCACTGATTGGTAAGGATTAATTCTAGGAATCCATTTCAAGAGGAGCTGGATTACATGCACAATCTGTGAGGTTATCAGGGGAGGCCCCATGAACATTGTTTTTGAGCTGTTTGGTTAGGCAATGTTTGTGGGGGCCGGGTTCTACTCGGTGCTCGTGGGTGATTTGGTCGGCTGATTGGTCACCGAATTGTTGGCGAGCTCTCTTCTGCTGACCTCGATGCATGTAATTTAATCACACTAAATCGATGCTCTACTGAAATGGATTCTTGGAATTTTGTCGGACCTATAAATGCCATGGGAATTTTTTGTTCTTAATTTCATAATTATATTATTACATTTAACTGTCGGTCGTCACATTTGCCGGAAAAGAAAATTTTATAAGGAATAATATATAATAAAAAATGTCAGGATGAAACGATCCTTTCAATCCATCTGTCCGTCCCATCGTGCATCCGTCCATGCCTTCATCCATCAATTTACATTAAATGGTGACTGTCCGCCTCCTATAGGAAAAAAATAAATTGCCCTCCACCCTTGAACATTAAAAAAAAAGAAGGAAAAAAATCGAAGTGCACCCTTTCCCATGTCCCATAATGACTTTGTAAAAAAAATTACCCCCGCGGAACCCTTCCCTAGCCCCTCCACAATGAAAAAAACATTTAACCCCAAAATGTACCCCTTTCCCCCCTCCTCCTTCCACCTTTTCATATATCTACGGGGGGGAACAAAACATACACCTCCACCCCCCTCCCCCTCAACAGTAAACAAAAAAAGAAAAAAAATCAAGGTGCACCCTTTCCCCCGTCCCATAATGATTTTGTATAAAACATTACCCCCTTCCTCTCCCTAGCCTCTCCACAATGAAAAAAAAACATTTCCAGAAAACCTTAAATGTACCCCTTTCCCCCCTCCTCCTTCCACCTTTTCATATATCTACGGGGGGGAACAAAACATACACCTCCACCCCCCTCCCCCTCAACAGTAAACAAAAAAAGAAAAAAAATCAAGGTGCACCCTTTCCCCCGTCCCATAATGATTTTGTATAAAACATTACCCCCTTCCTCTCCCTAGCCTCTCCACAATGAAAAAAAAACATTTCCAGAAAACCTTAAATGTACCCCTTTCCCCCCTCCTCCTTCCACCTTTTCATATATCTAGGAAAAAGAAAACATTAACCTCCACCCCGCTCCCCCTTAACAGTAAAAAAAAATAAAGAAAAAAATCAAGGTGTACCCTTTCCCCCTTCGCACAATGAATAAAATATAAACCCTGGGCTTCCTGGCCCAGTAAAAAGTAATTTATGAAAGTTACAAGTAGTAAAATTTTTTTAAAAAGTAACAAACTTTACCCCTGTTTCAGCAGTAAAAAGTAACTTATAAAAATTATGAGCAGTAAAAAAAGTAACAAAAAGTAACAAAAAGTAAAAAAAGTCAACAAATATAGCCCCGCACTACGCTCAAACAGCCCCGCACTACAGTCTCTTTTTGGTGGTCAAACAGCCCCCAGCCCCGCGCACTGCGAGCGTAGTGCGCAGATCATATGTATAGGTGCACCCTTTCCCCCCTCGCACAATGAATAAAATATAAACCCTGGCAAAACCCTGGCCCAGTAAAAAAATAATTTATGAAAGTTACAAGTAGTAAAAAAGTAACAAACTTTACCCCTTTCAGCAGGAAAAGTAACTTACAAAAGTTACGAGCAGTAAAAAAAGTAACAAAAAGTGAAAAAAGTCAACAAATACAGCCCCGCACTGCGGGAAAACAGCCCCGCACTACAGTCTCTTTTTGGTGGTCAAACAGCCCCCAGCCCCGCGCACTGCGAGCGTAGTGCGCAGATCATATGTATAGGAAAAAGTCAACCAAAGACTGAAAAGTCAAACCCCCCCATATCTTCCAAATGGTGATAGATTAGGGAAATGTTTTTGCACCATCTTGTTTAAAACACTTGAAAATGGGGGGGTAGGTCACCTCCAAATCCCTAAACAAAAACCATAATTAGGTCAAAATGCCCATGTAACCCAAAAACCCCAAATCTTCCATATCTTGCAAACCCTCAAATTTTTGGCAAAACTAACTTCACCATTAGCTTTAAAACACTTGAAAATGGGGGGGTAGGTCACATTGAAACTTTCAAATTATTTAATAATTAACCCTTCATGCCCTCATCTATCCGGCCCCCCTGAAATTTCACACCCCCCATATCTTTCAAATGGTGATAGATTAGGGAAATTTTATTACACCATTGGACTCAGAACCCTCAAAAATGGGGGGGTAGGTCACATCAAAATCCCAAAAAAAAAACCCAATTTTGGTGGGAACACCCATGTAACCCTAAACCCTAAACCCTAAAACCCTAAACCCTAAACCCTAAACCAGGAACCTCTGCCGCAAATGCCGAGATGTGAAAACGACACGAGTACAAAAACCTGTCTAAGGCGAATGATGTAGTACCAAAAGGCCCACCTAGTGCACTCTCTAGGCCTCCAATCCGGAAAAAATCCAACTCGCTACAAAGTCGACGTCCATCAATGACCATCTCTGTGTGGACAATAAGCTCAACCCTGATGCGTGAAATGCGACTACTCAAAACATCTTCGGTCATTGCTCCCCAACGCTCCATCAAATCCTGCAATTGTCTCAACCTAGTACGCATCGTGCGCATAGTGGCTGGCATGTCATCCAACATCTGCCTCTGTATCACGGAAAGAATATCATGGCACAGTACCTGGTAAACCTTGACCTTAACTACATGTGGGTCAAGGATGGGTCTAAAGTCTAAAGACCCATAGCCTGCCTCATTGCACATCTCGTGCACAGTGCCCTCCCTAAACCTCCGCGCCTCACATTGCGCTTCACCAAACTTGTAAAGTTGCAATCCACTTGTAGAAAATTGGATCCCATAATCAAACATATTCTTCTGTGTTGGAACAGAAGAACCCATCTCTCCACGATATCGTTGTATGAAACGATCAATCATGGGCTCTGCATCTTGCATCTTCCACTTCATCCCAAAAAATGACACCCGACATACTCTTGCACCTAAAGAGTGCAGAGCATCTGACATGGCCGAAATAGGAACATTGACTTGATTCCGTGATAGTGTTAAACTATCAGGACTACAAGTCAATGTCATACCAAAAGCTCGACGCAATGTATTCACCAAGTCATCCTTGAATGCAGCCCTCTCATGCTCATCACTCCCGGCATACACCTTGACCACTATCGGGTCAGAAATCACGTGGAGCCAATCATCAAAGTCTGGAAGATCTCTCACCGGCACCTTCCGATTCGCCGGGCGAGCCATAATCCCGAACAATGCCGATAAGTCCCTCGTAAGCATCATAAAACAAGCTGCATCAAGATCTATAAAGTTTGGATCATTCACATCAGGATGCTCCAGTAAATCAGTGCATGGACCACTAAGAGGAGGAAACTGAACTAGTGGAACACATATTGCACTAGCAAGGGGTGTACGAGGGTACAAACGCCTCAAAGTAGGAATTGGGGGGCGTGCAATAAATGATGCTAAACCTATAAAACGCTCTCGAAGACGACTGATAGTATTTCTAATGGGAGGCATATTGTAAAAAATCTACAAAAATCAAATGTACCAAATGCCAAATTCAAATCTCCCAAATGCCAAAAGTCTACAAAACACGAATCTCAAATTTGACAAATATCAAAAGCCAAAAGCCAAATCTACCAAATGCCAAACTAAAATCTATGAAATGCCAAAAGTTTACAAAAAACTAGATTCTAACAACTACTTTTTACTAACCACTTTTTAACAACTACTTTTTACTAACCACTTTTTGACAACTACTTTTTACTAACTACTTTTTACTAACCACTTTTTGACAACTACTTTTTACTAACCACTTTTTAACAACTACTTTTTACATCTATTTAGAAAAATCTAGATCAACCTAGATATATCTAAAAAAATCTAGAAAAATCTACATCTATCTAGATAAATCTAGATCAACCTAGATATATATCTAAAAAAATCTAGAAAAATCTACATCTATCTAGGAAAATTAGATCAACCTAGATATATCTAAAAAAATCTAGAAAAATCTAGAAAAATCAAGATATATCTCCAGAAAAATCTAGAAACATCTAGAAAACTCTAGATATATCTAGAAAAATCTAGAAACTTTTAGAAAACTCTAGAAAACTCTAGAAGAATCTAGAAACATCTAGAAAATTCTAGAGAAATCTAGAAAACTCTAGAAAACTCTAAAAAAAATCTAGAAACATCTAGAAAATTCTAGATATATCTAGAAACATCTAAAAAACTTTAAAAAAATCTAAAAACATTTAGAAAACTCTAGATAGATCTAGAAAAATCTAGAAACATCTAGAAAACTCTCTCATAATTACATAAATTTGTCAAAACTTGGTCCTACTCCATATTTTTGGCAAAACTTGGCATAACTCCATATTTTTGGAAAAACTAAAACATAACTCCATATTTTTGGCAAAACTTGGCATAACTCCATATTTTTCACAAAACTTCACATAGTTCCATGTTTTTGACAAAACTTGGCATAACTCCATAAATTTGGCAAAAATAACAACTAATTTTATCTTTTTGGCAAAACTTCACATATTTCCATATTTTTGGCAAAACTTTGCACAATTCCATAAATTTGGCAAAACCTCACATAATTACATAAATTTGGCAAAACTTGATTCAACTACATATTCTCGGATTTTTTGTATCCCCAAGAAACTCTATGAATGGCACTGTTCAAATTTTCAAATTCTGTGACTCCCCAGGAAAAAGTCAACCAAAGACTGAAAAGTCAAACCCCCCCATATCTTCCAAATGGTGATAGATTAGGGAAATGTTTTTGCACCATCTTGTTTAAAACACTTGAAAATGGGGGGGTAGGTCACCTCCAAATCCCTAAACAAAAACCATAATTAGGTCAAAATGCCCATGTAACCCAAAAACCCCAAATCTTCCATATCTTGCAAACCCTCAAATTTTTGGCAAAACTAACTTCACCATTAGCTTTAAAACACTTGAAAATGGGGGGGTAGGTCACATTGAAACTTTCAAATTATTTAATAATTAACCCTTCATGCCCTCATCTATCCGGCCCCCCTGAAATTTCACACCCCCCATATCTTTCAAATGGTGATAGATTAGGGAAATTTTATTACACCATTGGACTCAGAACCCTCAAAAATGGGGGGGTAGGTCACATCAAAATCCCAAAAAAAAAACCCAATTTTGGTGGGAACACCCTAAACCCTAAACCCTAAACCCTAACCCCTAAACCCTAAACCCTGGCGCCTTATCGCTCTTTTTATTGCTTATTCCGCTTTATTTTGTTTTCTCCCTTTTACCTCGCTTTATCGTGCTTTCTCTTATTTATTTCGCTTTTACCCCCCCCTTTCCCGCACTTGCTGCGCACTTTATCGCACTTTCTCCCGCTTACAACGCTGTATCGCGCTTTCTACTGCTTATTGCGTTTTCTCACGCTTTTTCCTGCTTATTGCGCTTTCTCCTGTTCACCATGCTTGATTGTGCTTTCTCCGCTTATTGCACTTTATCACGCTTTCTTCTGTTTATTACACTTTAACCTGGGCTTTCTCCCCCTTACCTTGTTTTATCGCGCTTTCTCCTGCTTAATTCGCTTTACCCCCCCCTTTCCTCCGCTTATAGCGCACTTTATCGGACTTTCTCCCCCTTACCGCACCTTACTGCACTTTCTCACGCTTTCTACTGCTTATTGCACTTTATCTCGCTTTCTCCTGTTTACTATGCTTTACTTTTCTTTCTCTTGTGCACCACGCTTTATGTTGCTTACCGCGTTTTATCGCGCTTTTTCCCACTGATCACACTTTACCCCATTTTCTGTTGCTTATTGCGCTTTATGGTGCTTTCTCTCGCTTACTGCGCTTTTCCCCCCTTACTGTACTTTACCCCGCTTTATTCCACTTGCTACCCTTTAACCCACTTTCTTCCGCTTATTGTGCTTTAAGTGGCTTCACCCCGGTCATGTTTGCTTTATCGCGCTTTAACATCTTTTTGTCGCTTACCTCGTATTAATTTGCTTTTCCTGCTTTACCCTACTTTCGCCCGCTTTCTCGCGGGTTAACTTGTTTTATCGCGCTTTACCCTGCTTTTTACGCTTTAAATTGTTTTTCACCCCTTTACCTCACTTATGCCAAACATATCCCTTTTTCCTCTCTCATGCCCATTTCTCCATTCTTTCCACCTTCTCTTTTTCTTACCCTTTTTGTTTTCGCCCTCCTTATCCTTTTATGCCTCGTTATGCCAAACTTCCTCGCCTTTACAAACTTATGCTCAACTTGCCCTTATTTCTTATCCTTATGCCCAACTTAGTCGCTTTTCCTTATTCTTATCATTTCCCTTTCCCCCTCCTTATGTCCGATTACCTTATCACTTTTGCCCCGCTTATATTATATTTATATTTATCGTTTCACCCAAAATTTCCCTAACAATTTTTAACATCTTCAAAATCATATGCTTATATCCTCTGTATATGCTTAAAACATCCTTCCCCTGCAGTAAAACAGCCTTGCACTGCGAGGCGTTTTTCTTGGTCAAACAGCCTCCAGCCTCCTACGCTACGCTCGCCGTGCACAGATTATATGTTTAGGTCCTCCATAAAAAATTTCTTCTTATGCATCACCCTTCTTAATAAGGATTACCCTTCCCAAAATGATCTATGATGGCTTCATAACCCATGACAAATCTCTTTTTAAATTTTTCCTGCTGTAACTCCTTTGAATCAAAAGTCATGTTACCACTTCTCCCCATACCCCGAATCACTAGATGTTTGCCTAACCTATGCTTTTTCATACAAGTGCTCCCATGTTGTTGGTTCTAAAAAATCATATTTTTCTTTTTTTTCGTCGTATTACTAGCGTTGTAGTTTTTGTAAACAAAATGGCAAATCAACGCATAGTTTGAAGCAAAATGAGATTTCCTTTACTACCATCCTTCCCCACAAATAAAGGTCTAGAAAGAAACAACATATAATGGGGGGACCCATGTTTTTTTTTCAAGATGAGATCAACCTTTAAAACCTCTCGCACAGTTTTTGCTTATTCCTCCGAGTCACTAGGTGTTACAATGTTTTCGAATGTAAATGGTTCGCTTAATGTTGAAATCGAACCGACTACCACCCTACATCCCATAGTTAAAGTCCCCGATTCCCAATGAACGTTGTCGTTAGCAAAACCCTTGCGCATATGCCCGTCCAATCCAAATGTTTTAATATAATTTATTGTTAGATCCTAATTTACCGTGGGAAAAAGAAAACTCACGAATCTCGTTTACAAATTAACACGCATGAATTATAAAAAAAATAATTTATGAACTTCACAAATTCATAACTCAAAATCAAAACCTTCAAACGATTCATGCAAATCTATTTCTGCAACACAATTTCGATGTTATGCATCTAATCCCATGCACTTCAAAGATGACACCTAACAAAATAAAGATGAAAACAAAAACAACGACAAACACCACCGATTCTGTTGTGGATCCTGTCCGGCTGCAAGCTGCGAGGTCTAGAATTTGCAAGTTGGGCAACACCTAGACCTGGGCTGGGATTGGCCCCTCGGTGAAATTGCTGGAGCTTAGGTCAAGCACTTTGAGATTTGCAAACCGAGAGGGCCCCGCTGTAGGTGTGAAGTTTGCGAAGCTGGGGTTGGTCTCGACAGAAACTTTAAAAAAAAACCAAAATTATGCAAAATTTGGCATAACTCCATAAATTTTGGAAAACCTCACATAATTACATATACCGTAAACCCTCTACTTCACATTACCACGTAAATCCTATACCATAAACCTAACCAAATTTATGGATTGCACTGTCCAAACTTTGAAATTCTCTGCACATAAAGGAAAAGATCTTCACGACCTCCAAAAGTCAAACCCCCCTATATCTTGCAAATGGTGATAGATTATGAAAATCTTTTTGCACCATCTTTTTTAAAACACTTCAAAATGGGGGGGGTAGGCCACATCCAAATATAAGAAAAAATATCACAATTCGATCAAAATGCCCATCAAACATAAAAACCTGATATTTCCTAGATCTTGCAAACTTAGCACTTTTGAGCAAAATAACTCCACCACGAGCTTTAAAACACATGAAAATGGGGGGGGGGGGGGGGGGAAGCTCACTTCAAAACTTTCAACATGTATCATAATTAACCCTTTATGCCCTGGGCCTATCTGCCCCCCCTAAAATAATGAACAAATATACTAAAGAGGATGGAGACCAGACCAGAGCCTCTTGAGCCAGGAAGTTATTGTCTACAATGTTCCTTCTTTCTAGAAAATCGGTTTGGTTTGGTTTGGTCTGATCACGAAAGGAAAAAATTCTTGGATTCTTTTGGTTAAAGTTTTGGCAATGATCTTGTATATGCTTCCCAAAAGTGTGATTGGGCGCCGATTCCCCAGTTTTCGGTGCTCCCCTGACTTGGGAATCAAGGTGATCATGCTTTCGTTAATGTGTTTTGAGGTCAATCCCCGTGCTAACATGGCCTTGAAAGCTAGTAGTGACGTGGGGGCTACCTCATTCACATATTCTTGAAAGAATTATATTGCGATGCCATCGTGCCCTGGGGCCTTGCCTTTGGGGACCACGAAGTGCTGTTGTTGATGAATGAATGAAAAAAGCTTGACCTTTATGAAATGGTCCAACTTGATTCTAGCCGGGTTGTGGATATTACGACATGAATTCACCATCTTCGAGTTCGAAGCCTACAACATTACGCTAAAATAACCTGGCATTATTTGCGCTGCGTTCTTGCTGTCGTCAAACGGCCTCCGGCGTGTGACCTTACGAATGTAATGCCCGGACCGGGAGTTAGAAACGTTATTAAAAACGTTTTTGACATCGACTTGCATCATGACCCAATCAGGGTGTCGGTTGGGGAAGACTCTAATGCCAAAAATGATGGTCTCCTAGCCTTCAGGGGTCAATATTCCAAACTGATGGGGGGATAAGTACTTTCGAAAGGCCCCCTGAAACTATAGGACGATGGAATGATTAATAAGTCGAATAAACACTTCACCTACGGCAATAAGACGAAGACCTTCCAGTTTGGAACCTAAAACATTACGCTGAAACAGCCTGATATTATCGACTGTAGTGCCCCGACCAGGAGTTCTGTATGTCGCTATCACATCTGGCAAAAATGGGGAGCGCCCGATGACATCATTCTTTCGTGGCCTTTTGTCATGCCTGGTGAAGCTGTCTTCGACAAAGAAGTTGACCCCCTTGGAGTCCGAGGGTATCGTGTAGGAGGCTTCTCCTACCCTAATGATGACATTCTTCATTTCGCGCATTAAAATTCTTTAATTCTTCGTTTAGCACCTTGTCAAAACATTATTGACCCGCGAATGTTTATTAAATTACGCTGGTTGATTTATAAAATTCGTTAAAATTCTTGCTTCTGTGGGCTTCCATAACATTCTCGCACCGTGAATGTCATAACTCTGTCTCCCACATCGGACGACCGCTTGACATCCTTCGCAGTTTTATCCTCTATTTTCTTTGGACAGAGAGATGCCGGAAGCATTTTGATAACCGGTATTCCTTTAGGAAAATCCTTCCACCGGCCTGGGTTGTTACCGTTGAGGTTGGAATGGCCGCTTGGAAGGCCATTAATTCCCTTTGGTCCACCCGGGACCCTGGTATTCAAGATAGGTTGAGGAAGATTCCAATGCCAAAAATGATGGTCTCGTAGCCTTCAGGGGTCAATATTCCAAACTGATGGGGGGATAAGTACTTTTGAAAGGCCCCCCCGAAACTATAGGACAATGGAATGATTAATAAGTTAGACTTAGAGACCTAGGATTGTACAACTTTTTACCCGTATATGGAGAATATCAAATAAACGGAAGGTTTAATTTCGATTTTTTTATAAAAATAATCAACTTCCCACTTGTTGATGCATGACTACTACTTCCCAAAATGTATGATGTGGTTATTCGAAAAGAAGAAGCCTTTACTATCGCATGTTTTTTGTATTCAATAATATGGAACATTTTTTTTAAGGCACGTTGTGGAGGTTACACAATATAGTTATCTGTAAAATCACGCAATCAGGGGTTGAGAACGCCTAGTTTTAGGCATAATAGGGCATCAAATGTGTAACTGAAAATGAAAATTTTACAAAACGAAATAACTGGGAAGGAAACTAGTTTTCCCACCATAAACCATTTATCCTTCATAACTTTGCATTATGAGATAGAAATATTCATAACAGTAGTTACTAATTAGAATTAATAATATTTATTACGATAATTTCAATAATGATTGTTCTAATAATGATTATAATAATTTACAATAATATTTACTGTAATATTTCTAGTAAATTATTATAATCATTCTTACATTAATATTTCCGATAATTAATACTTTAATATTACTCTAAATATTTAAATTGCTTGTTGCATCCTTCTTCCCTTGTTCAACTCTTCTGGATCACATTAAGAACTTGAACATATTTGGGTACAGATTAAATATGACAGTATAATTTTTTTTTAATCCTGAGGAGTACCCAATGTTCCCCTATTTGTATTTTCCGCTAACCAAATAGTTAGGCACCAAGGGTTTCTATGTAAAAAGTTCGTAAGCCCACTCGCTATTTGAGTCGCTTTCGACTTGCCACTATTTTTTTGGGGGGGTGGGCCCCTTGAAATAATTGCAAGAATTTTTTTTTCAATTCAGAAAATGTTGTAAAAAAGATATTGAATCTTTAAGAATATTGAAACTACTATGTGTAAGCAGCCCAAAGGAGGAGATCACAATATATATTTTTTGGGAATGTTCAAATATTGATTTTATTGTGATGGGCCAATCAAAGATGCTCGTCACAAAAGGAAAAAAATTGACTTTGTAATTAGTTGTGAGGACTCCCCGACGACAACTTTGGGGGTTGGGAGGCTGGGAGTGGGTGCTTTCCCGTGCCCCCTTCTAATGAAACAAAAATAAATTGCCCCTACAAACAAATCTAGAAAGAGACAAATGCAAAAATTGAAAAGAAATTAATTCGACAACACGGACAAGGAGAGGAAAATGATGGTGACCCATAATTTTGGAAAGAGAAGTTTCCTGCAGCTGATGGGAAGGCTTCGCATGCCCTCTTGATGCGATTGTTTTTCCCCTTTTTGAGATGGGGTGGGAGGGATTTTTTGTTCTTTCCCCGCTTCTTCCCTATTTGTTCCCCCCGAGTTCCCAAAAGCTTCCCCAGATGTTCCTCATAACACCTCGGTTTTATCCCCTATGCTTTGCCTGACGTTCGACTCCCTTTAATATAAACTATAATCTCAGGCTGCACATTCATTTTTATTCTGCAATTGGGGCCGCAAAGAGGTGCTTCCTTTCCGAGGTGCTCCGTGTTCCCAAATAAATTGCTAATGGCCCCGTGAATATGGCTCTTTCCAAAAAAATAATGAGCACGCCCAAGTAATCCACCCGGTGCGTTTGTCCCATTTCCAAGGTGTAATCTCCATTTCGAAGATGACCAAAATAACTTTTCAAAAGTGAAAAACACTTTATGAGCCTTATCAATAAAGGGCTACATCTAGCTTATTTTTGTGGAAAAGAAAATGGGAGTCTAGAAATGAGGAAGCATTCATGGGAAGTAAAAAAATAGGATACTTCTAACCCAATTTATTGTCATGATCAAAACATCGATGGGGGCGAGGGACCATGTGGCATCGTATGTCCGACCTCGATCAAATGCTCTGAATTTCGAAGATTGCGATTATTCGTGCTCTACTATCCACGACCTCCCCAAAATCATGTCTGGTCCTCGCAAAAACAATAAATTGACAAACGACTACATACGGAAACCGTGATCTAGGCATTACACTCATAAGGTTTCAGGCTCGAGGCTGTTTGACCGATGTAATAATGCCTGGTTTTTTTCATTTCCGATTTTTTCCACTTTTGGTTACTTTTGGTTACTACTTTAAACTTTTGTAGATTAGGATCGAGGATTGATGAGTTTCTCGAATGTGTCGTTGATTGTGGTACGGTGCCTCTCGTTTCATCCTCTGAGACGTCCATCCGTCACGAGCTCCTCCGATTTCCATATTTTTGGTGTTGTGAATTGTGTAAGATTTTTATTTCAAATAAATTTTTCATCTAGTTTTTGGAAAGGTTTTTTTATTTGTGAAAATAGATTTATTACCAAATATAACATGTTTTAAAAGTATACGAATAAACAAATCCCTTAATAAACTAATGTATATCCATGTTTAATAAATACTTATTTTCAATAACTATTTTATTTTTTTATTGATTTGTAAACAATTTGAATGACAACAAAATGAATCTTAATGAATTAAACATCAATGATTTCACCGATGGTGAAATTGCACTTACCTAAAATAATAGTTAGTGAACCCATTTCATTTTTAAAACATCGTACCAAAATGGGTTGGTGAATTAGACTCATGTTTCAGGGCAGTGGTGGGACACCGCATATGTGTAAAACCGATGGAAGGGATTTAAAATAAAAGACTTTGCAATCCAAAAAACAATTGCGTTTGTCACCTTTCAACAATAATTTGTACAAACCATCCGTAGAAGAATTTTATACATGCACAAGAAGTGGATGAAGATTTTCTTTTCCTAGTACAAAGATAATGCGCTTTTCACTGAATGATGTTTTTTTCTTTTTAGTGTACGAAAAATCCCTTCAAATATTTGGTACCTTTCCCTTCTTGATGAGTTATTATTTTATTTCAAATAATGTAATAAAAGTGTCTTGTTTTCCTCTCTTTTTTCCACATCAGACCGGATACTAACCGATTCGAACGTCCCCTTTTAATTTTACAAACCAACCCTAATATTTGGTAATTGGGTAACATAAGTTTAAAATTTCCGTAGCTTTGATAAATTTTAAAGGGAGGAAAGAAATGTCCCTGTAAAATTGGAATTGAAAACATAAATGCATTAAATTTTAAACGTCCTATGAATTAAATCGACATAACATAATAGAATCAATTTCGATAGTAATAAAAATGAATTCTCCGGTGAAGCATTCTTATGATGACGTATTCCGAGATTATTCGGTAAGAGTATTGTCCGAGGTCAGTACCATAATGTATAATAAAATATCAAAAAATAATTTTGATTGTTGGTCACTATAATTTGCACGAATCCCTCATAACCGTAGACATTGCAAAATGTGGAAAATACATATATGTTCTATATTGATTTTGGCATATACCCTTTGTTAATTACCCTCTTCAAAAATAATTACCTTCCATTAACGAAGGACAAATTGAACCGCTATATGTCGCCGAGTAAAATATAGATGCAGAAAGTATTTACCCACTTCAGCTATGAAATTAAAAGGGAATAAAAAACTTACTCTTTGGGTAAGGTATATCATAAACATATGTAACTTTTTATGTACCCATGGGTATATCAATGTAATTATAAGTTTTACTCGTTAAACAATAGAATAAACCGAGATTACTATTGGATGGTCCACGATTCCCACTTTTTGGGTCATGCATTGATCGAAACATAAAATTGATGATAGTTAAATCGACGATCATGTCTTAACCTTGCAAACTAATTGTGTGAATAAACTCTTTTGTTTTGGTTAAAAATGTTTTCATCCTTAAAAATTTCCACCGATAAACGCATCCAGCCCAAAAAGGTGAAACGTCATTATGTCATGTAGTAATGAGTTTTTAAAAGGGTTTATTTTAAAATGTAGTTGGTGTTCCCCACCGTTGATGGCCATCACAAGTGCATCTAACATAACAAAAAAAATTGTAATTAATAGGTGTCCCGTGGTCCGTCTAGGAAAAAGCCTTCAAAGGTACTTTTGAATAGGACACTGAAATTTATTCCATGCAACCTGGGTATAATATAAGTTTTGGTATGTATTGTGGGTGTGAAAGAATGTACCGGTTTGATATCAACTGAGGCGATACCCATCTGATACCAATACCGGACTGGTAGGTCCTCTGAGTTAAAACCAACCTGATATCTGCCGATTTTAATGCTAGGTTTATGCCTACCTCGCACTAGGCATAAATCGGCCTTAGGCCCAATACCCGTCCTATACCAGGACCGGATTGGTATATGAAAAGGGACGTACCGATCCAATACTGGTACCCACTTGGTATGAAAATTCGCAATACCAATATCCGACCGATATGTGAAAAGGTACACAACAATACGATACTGGTAGGTACCCGTGGAAAGACCCACGATCTACGAGATCGAGAACTCGCGCTATGTGCCATAAGATATGTCTGAACGGCACCCGTGCCACAAAAACCATTTCTATTGTTTGAGGATATTCTTGGTCGTATGTAGCAACGTGTGCATCGGTATTCACCTCTTCCCGGATGCACCTCTGCTGTCTTCTCCCGTACCTTCTCCAAAATTTGTTGTTGAACAATTGCATGAAGATTCCGGTCTAGCTAGCATCAGCACAGATGTACAATTTTCGGAGACCATGCTGATGCCTTTTGCCCTTCGCTCATCTTTCACATGTCCCTGAGTTCATGGCGCTCCGGTAATCACATCCTGTGCAGGTATGTTGTTGAACGCTTTCCAAATATCTCCCGCACTCCCGCAGTTGGCATACACGTAAACTAGGCTGTTATTACTCGAACACGCAATCAACTCAAACGAACGGTAACGACCTCTTCGTGAACACACCTACCAACGTCATACGGTGCAACAATGCACATGCATACAAAAATCCCCCACAAAATTTTGAGTGTTTTGGCTCACCTCTTCCTGTTGGGTTTCTTGTGATAATGCTGAGGCGTTCTGCCTTTTCTTGGATTGTCCTGAAATCATGGCATCCCCCCACAAGAATCACGTTGCGAGTGAGAATCCTTTTGAACGATCCTCTGATGCTCCCACGATTTGGTTCGCGTACGAAAAAGGCTATGACCCCAGCATGCATGTGTGACTCAAAAGCTAATTCCTATGATCTGTGTACGTGGATGCATTCACGCTCTTCAAGGAGTCATAATCTTTAGCTATTCCATTGGGATCTCTCTAGCTCGGCGAGAGGCAGGCTAGCGAGCTTTCCTGCAGCTGCTCCCTCACCCCTGGCAAGCGCTGCATCTTGCCCCAGATCTCCGTACAAACCTTCTAGCGCATTGACTGCAATTTCCCTGCTGTCAACTTCCACCCCCTTCTCCTTGGTAGTCCCTGCATCCCCGTCCGGAGAGTAGAATGGAGGCACTCCTAAGTTTCCCGGCCGTAAGAAAGTGGCTCGCGGACCGTTCGCGTAGGCATCGGAAAATAAAAACCGGTCCGCAAAATGGCATGTGCCGTCATGGATATGTGCAATAGTAATAGCTTCCTGAAACATGACGCAAATGTCTCTGCGACTGCTTTTGCTTTGGCTCCTGTGGTCCCTCTTCTCTGCCAACCTACACAGATACGAAGACCACAAATAGATGGGAGTATAATAAGGGCTGGTAGCCCTGCTCCTCCCACATCCGTACCCACAATTGCCCCTGTGCTCGACCCGCTTGAGTGACGATGACCGAAGGCCTGTGAACCCGTAAGTGGGGTGCCACGCAGGAGTGGATTTCCGGCAAATGAACAAGCGTTAAACCTTGTGGTAAGAGCTGTTGGAATGAGGCCCTGCGAATTGTTCTCCGAGACGTTGAAGGTTTCGAGGTAGGTGAGACCGCCCAGAGTTCCTGGAATGGGACCGTTGAGCTTGTTATTTCTGAGATCCAAATTCTGCGACGGTGTCAAATTTCCCGAGCTTTAAGGGATGGTCCCTTAGAAAGCATTCTGTTGCAGAAAAAACTCGTGAAGCTGCTCTCCCTATGAAACTTCCGCTGGGATTTCTCCCATCCGATTGTTTCTGTCCGGACTAAGATAGGACGGCCTGCTGCAGTTTGCCAGGTCTAGAGGAATGCTGCCAGAAAGTTGGTTCCTACCGACGTCAGGTTCTTCGAGGTTGGAGAGTGCCCCGAGCTCGATTGGGATCGACCCATTAAGCTGATTGTTCCTCAGCGACGGAACTGCAAGATTGAAGTCCTTGCCGATTGGCACGGGTATCTGGCCAGAAAAAATATTGTTGGAGAGAGACAGAGAAGATGACTTTGAGAGGGCACCGATATCTGTCGGAATGGTGCCGTTGAGGCCATTCCCAATGACAGAGAAAGCTTCCAGGCCGGCAGAAGTAGCAAATCCTACAGGAATTTCACCGATCGCCCGATCGGATAGTTGTTTGCAAGAGAGAAACTCTGCAGATTGTTGAGTGAGGTGTGTGAAGAAGGAATGCTTCCTGTCAAATTCTGGTTGCTGAAATCCGGCGTTTGCAAACTTACGCAGTTTCCGAGCTTAACAGGGAGGTTTCCGGACGGTTGGTTCCCACTCAAGTCCAGAAATTGAAGATGTTGGAGAGACCCAAAAGATGAGGGGATGGTACCTCACAGTTGATTTCTTCGCAGCTTGTAACAAAGAGGGAGATTTTCGGGAATCTGTCCGATCGGATTATTGAGAGCCCGGGACAAAACATTCGATTTGGAAAGTAGTCCGAATTCTGCAGGAACAGATCCAGACGACTGGTTTCTCTCCGAGGAGACGGACGTCGAATTGACCGTATGTCCGATGCTTATGGGGATGGAACCTGAGAACTGAGTGGAAGAGAGGGAAGGAATCTGAAGAGCCATGACTCAAGACTTTTGTGTACTTGGATTTTTGCCTTTGAATGAATGTGAGCCTCTTTGCAATTGAAAAGCTGCAAAGTCCAGAAATTATTACCCTCAAGGAGATGCGACGATAACACCGGCGACCATGCAGAACAAAAAGCGGAAATGGGCGATGGCATAATCGGCAGCCGTTGCTGCCCGGATCCACCGACAGCAAGACACACGCCATTAGAAAGGCAGCTCCGAAGATATACTCTAGACTGAAAGATTGAAAAGCCGTGGCATGGAGATCCCTGTAGACTCTTGTTCGCTAACTTCTGTGATTTTTCTTTTGCAAACCTTTAAAATAAGTATGTATCTTTCTGACGAAGCAAATACTGTCACCCGTACATTCAAAATTTGCATCACACAACTTCATAGTTCTCTCTTTTCAATCAAAATGAGCATTCGAATAGCCTGGAAGATTGTCAATACCTGAGCACCTTCAACACCTGCAATGCCGACACCCACTTCGGTAGCCTGAATCATCCCAACATCATTAGCACCGTCACCGATTGCCACGCACGATCGCATCTGACCAAGTCCCTTCCTTACTAGCCGGGTAACCTGAGTTTTTTGTCGGGGTGACACTCGGCAGCAAAGCACTGAAGCACAATTGATGCATGCTTGTAGAAACCGCTCTTGCAGCTCCTCTTCGGCAAGGATAAATGCCAGGGATTGAGCATCGATCACGAGTGCGTACTCGATGGTGTGAGAGTGTTGATGGGCTTTACGCAATGGATAATTAGTAGCATCTCTTAAACTTACTGGTCGGTCTGATAGATCGCCGATTCCGACTGTCTGTTTGTGATTGGATGTCAAAGGCATCATCTGGAAGCCATTCTGTGTACCGGCGCTTGGGGTACGTGAATGGCGACCGCTGTGTTTGCTTAGGTTGCGAGACAATGTGCTAGTTCGACTGAGACTGCGCGATAGTGCACTCTGTGAGCTCTCATTGAAACTAACTGCTTTTGCACTGCTCATTGACTCTCGAAGATTTTCTTGGTGAGTCAAAACCGAGTCAAGTGCCTCTGAAAGCTTGCGACCCGCAAACGCCTTCTGCTCCTGCAATTCAAACATGAGAAGGAAAAAAGCACAGTTAGAGGAGCAAACACCGATGAATACCGAACCTAAGATCCCTAACGAGCGACAAAGTTCCTACAAATATGTTCGAGCACCTGCAAATCCGTCCAAATTTTCTACAACAAGGTTATTCGTCTGCTACAGAAGAGCAAAGAACCGACCTCTGCAATTTCGTCGCGCGAAAGATTATCCCTTGTAGCTCTTTCTTCCAGAGCATGGGCTTTAGGACCCTCTGAGCTCACCAACAAATTATCCAAAAAAGGGTCTGTAACAATGAAGTTATAAAAAGAAGGGAAAAAATGTTTCGCACACCTGCGAGCATAACCAATGTTAATGGCAGTTTCTACCTTGTCGCCAGTCCAGACCCATATCTTAATACCGGCCCAAGCAACACGATCCATCGCCTCTGGAACACCCTCTTGAAGTTTATCCTCCACTACTCCAGTGCCACCCACAATTGTTAAGCCCTGTTCGATCTCATCTACTAGTTCCTCTGTGTGTAAATCCCTCTCACCCCCCACAGTCGCTCGTGCCTCAGCATACTTTGCTTGCCATTTTGTATACTCTTCTTCGTCCGACTGTTTGTGAGCAACCACGAGGGTGCGGAGTCCGACCTCACCAAAATCCTTCCAATGCTTGTTGGTTTCTTTAACAAACCCACTCTTGTTCTTGTCTACCCGCTGGAGCATCACAGAATCAGCTCCTTTTGAAAGTAGCAGCAATCGCTCGTTGGGGAAACGCACTATCACTGACATCCGCTTTCGAGCGCTTGAGAATTCCAACGCCTTGAAGAGTTGGTAGACTTGGTCCACCGGGTTTGAATTTCGACTCACGATTTCCCTTACATGAAGCATTGTTGGAGATCGCTGGAAGAAGTAGAACCCAAATTGTTGGGCAGCTACGACCGAAGCTGCCTCATCAGGCGATTCAGCCCGGTAACGCATCGAAGTCGGATCCTCTGGAATTCCATCAGGAACAGCCGTGTGACATAGAGCAAGAATCTGCATAAAGAATTGAATATTTTGAGAAGATGGTTCGTGAGTCCAATTGCCGCCAAGCAGTCGTGGATCATAAAAGTTGAAACCTTTCTCTCTGTAAGGGTTTTATCAGGACCATAATTATTATTATGATCCATCATGTTGATGCTGCCCTGAAGCTCAGCTTTTTTGTCAGAGCTGAATTGAAGAAGATTGTCTTTTGGGTCACGTGGAGATGGACCACCACCAAGAGCAAGGCCTATTTGCTTGGCTGCCCTTTCTACCTCCGTTGTCCCAATCCCGTACGCAACTCCCGCAATTGATACCCGAAAGAAGTCCATTTGATTGCATGTAAGAGTGCCCGTTTTGTCGGAGAAGATGGTGTCTACCTGTCCTAACTCTTCATTCAAACCTGCTGATTTCACCTTGGCAGCCTTGTTGGTGACTGGATCGTACATATGAATGTCTGCTGTTATGAATTGGGCTTGAATCACACGAACTATTTCGAGTGAAACATAAAGGGCAATTGGAATGGAGTAGCCATAAAGAAAGGATATGATGCCTGCAACAGCAGCTTTGTTTGGGTTGTAATAGGAATCACGGATGGTGGGCTGTAAGTACCAAGGATCAGTTCTCGCATTCTTTTTTCGAACAGCCAACAACACTGCTGTCAAAACACTGACCAAAAGCAGCACACCAAACATAGCCCATATGATCTTGTCCAGTGTACGATCCACACGACTCCGCTTCGAAGAAGGTGGTAATGAGTTCTGCATCACTTTGGAGTCACGACCCGTGTACACGACAGCCCCCAATATACTGCCTGTGTTCTGAAGACTTGAGTCACGTGGGAGAAGTTGTGAAGGTCCCATTGGAAACGTTTGTCCATCCTCAAGTCTCAGCGATCAACAAATGTATACGAGGAAGGATTGGGACCTTCATACTCTAAAACCGCTGTTTATTAATTGCAAAATTTTTAAAAACTCCCAAAAGGATGAGAGAGTGTGCCATTACTTGCATGGTTGCGGGTTGTCAGGGATTCCCTTGTCTGACATGGTTGTGTGTTTTCATTTGCAGATCCTTATTTCTTTTACGAAGTATGCGTGCTTGCGTTTATCGTTTTTAATAAATGAGGATGTAAAAATAATAATTTATTAACATAGGGGAAAAAGTCAAAGAGGTTGAATTCAAGCAAAGAAAAGAAAATACCTATCGGCGATTTTTCGGGAAAAAAGAGAAAAAGACTGCAGAGGACCCAATGATCCCGAATGGGATCTACTTAGCGACATGAATCGAGGGGACGAACAAGGACGGGACCTCGATTAAGGGACGAATCCCCCACGGGACAACGAGAACGGGGTGGTTCCCTTTCTTGAGAACTGAAATTAGGGTAACAGTGGTCGGGTGGCGCTAGGAGAGATAGGAGGAAGAGGACCGTAGACAATTTGCGAGGACGAGGAGCGAAGGGAACTCTTCGAGGAATTTGTTCAGTGCAAGTGTTGTCGCAACGGATCGACTTCATCGGACTGCAGGTACGTAGTAGATTCATCTTTTTCCCTGGTTTTTCCCCCGCTTTTTTTTAATGGCTGGAGGAGACAAATCAACGAAGTTCATTTGCGGTGAAAGAAGTTCAACAGGGGACGTGGCAGTAGACTAGGATAGAATTCGTCTTTTTTTGTGCAATTGATGTCTCGGTTTTCTGGAACACGAAAAAACAAGCATGCTTTTTCTTCTTCAACCACAAGAAAAGGTCTTCTCTCTTGTTCGTGGTAGGGTTTTTAGTAGAGCCCCTCTGGCAGAGGGACCTATGATAGATGGTTTTGGTATGGAGAATCTGCCAGAAAAAGATATGTACGCTGTCCCTGTTCGACAACGAAAAAAGATTTCTGTGTTGTTCGTGTTAGGGCTTTTGGTGGAGCCGGCTTGCCAAAGGGACATATGATAGATGACTTTGGTAATAGAGAAGGCTTGCTGTGAGCGATTGAATCTAACGGGTAGTGGTTTCTGCAACATTTCACATATTTCTAGACGAGACTTGATAAGGCGTGAATGTTTCTTCGATGTGCAGTAGCAATGACCAGGAATGGTTTCCTCCTCTGGTTAGGGTTTCGATAAAAGAGCAGAACATGCGTGTTGGAGTGAATTTTTCAGACTTGCCCTCCTTGGACCAAATCTCTTCTTGGACTTGATTGCTTCCCTCCCTCTCCCTCTCTGGTTTGAGAAGCTGGTAACGTTTGTTTTGACTCAGTAGATTCTTTTCATTCTTCTTGCATTTTTTTATGTGCACACTTTGTGGGAATGATGTAGATATTCAGATGACCTTGTTGTCTGCTCCTTAGACCAAGTATGATGGAGGTTGCGGCTGCCTTGCAGCGTCTTGCTCGTTCTACACGAGGCAAAAGGTACGTCAAAGGTTTTGTTCTTAGCTACATCAGGTTCATAATGTTCAGAAATGGTTACATCTTTCTACTAGAGTGGGACTGGCCACTTTCTTGCCGATTACTTGGAAGCTAGAGGTGGCATTTTTGTGAACCATTTCTGAACTGTTCTTGTCTTTGCTTTTGCTGGAATTTGTATTGTATCACAGCCCATCTAGATGATAATAGTGGAAGCATTTTTATGTTTGATTTTCTTGAATCTGTTCTCTCCAAGTTGGATTGGGTCTGGATGGAAGTCTTCCCCAATTCCTCTCCTCTGGTTCTAGCAGCTGCTGCAAAATCCTATTGAGGACTTTGTATGGTCTTTGGGCATTTGGATACTCATGCTTCCCTCTTAGGGTCTTCGTCTCGATTCATGTTCATGTTACAAAAAGGGAGCACAAAATGGCTCACTGATTCCTGCAATCATGTTAGGTCTTTGGATGGTTGCTGGTTGCACACTCAGGTTTCCCAGGTTTAGGCCTTAGTGCAACCGCTAAGGTTTGCATTCTCTCTGTCTCTCTCCCATTGCTTGTTTTTCGTCGTTTGCTTTCGGGCTTTCAATTTGAGTGCAGGGAATGGAGCTTCAGCATTTCCTGTGAAGGACCATGTGGAGTTGGGACTTGCTCTTGATCTCTGACTTTGAAGCTGCATCTGAGGTTTGTTCTGCATGGCCATACCCTTTTGAATCCAGCTGAATGCCACGGTGGTACATCAAGCCTAAAGACTTTTATTTTGGGATTCAGAAGTCTGTCAAATTGTTTTCAGCTACCTCTGATCAGTACAGCCATGATGTAACAAGTCAGTGGAACGAAGTTTTACTATCTCGAGAATGAGGCGATGCTGTTGGAGTTGGCGTTCATAAAGTGGACACTTTCTCAGCTCCTATCCAAGGGTTTTGTGCCTTTGAGTACTCCGGACCACCTGCGCTCCACAGTTGTTGAGAAATGTGGATTCCAACCCCGTGGCCAAAATACCCAGGTTTCTCCCCCTCTTCATTTACCATTACAAACCCGTGTGCTTTCATACTCTGACATTTTGTATATGCATATAAACCCTAGCTACATTATATTAGGAAATCACTGTGATGCTTGGGTTTTTGGTGCTGTGGACCCCCACAGTGGAAGAGCATCAATGCTAGAGGTCTAGCTTCTCAAGGGATATCTTACATGTCACTGTGGCAAGCTCATTTGAGCATATTGTGCTGATGAGTAGTGCCTCTAGTTGAATTATTCTGTTGTGTGCAATCTCATGTATATTGGTGGGTGGTGAGGGTAGGTTTCTATTCATGACATGGATTGGAGAATACCGACAGCAGTTTTCTTCAGTAATGAGCACAAGTTGGTCACACGATGCCCTCTTCATTAAATCCCTCTTTTGTAATCATGTATCTTGCTTCCATTGGTGCAGTTCCAACAAAATTTCTGCATTCTGCTAAAAGAAAGGGAGGCCAGATAACATTTGTTGTCACCCCATGGACTTTCTCATGATATGTTGTTTCCTGTGCACATGCTTTTTGGGTTAGAGTCTAAACATAGAGTTAGCTTGAAAACAGTGAATATGCAGCAGGAAAAGAATTATCATTGACCTGTTGTTGATGGTTTTAACAGGGGGGTGAGTGCCGAAGCAATTGCTTTGTCTGATATTGGGTGTAGTATCCCCATGGCTTTCAAGTGCACTTTCCTTGCAAAGTGTCATGAAAAAGTTCTCAATTCACCTCATTTGAGCATTTGTGCAATCAATGAACTCCAGAGTGCTAATGTCCTTTTTTCTACAGTGCGGTTGTATGCTAACTGGCTCTTCTGACTAGCTTGTTTACAACTCAAAGTGATGGCTCCATGTGTGATGCTTGCAGCGCTCCTCGACATTGGCTTTCGCAGTCTTAGGTAGGCTAATGATTGCCTCTCCATAACACAAAAATCCCAAAAAATCAATACCGAGTTTGGTTGATCTCCTCTCTCTAGCTTCTCTTTCTGTCTTGACCACAAGGATAAAGCAAACCTTTAATCCTGAATTGACCATTTCGTGGTTGATCTCTCTACACAGTGGTCTCTAGTTGGAGATCCAACGGTTGGATTTCCACATGGCCAATATAATAGAATGTAGGACTTGAAATTATGTATCAACTACTGCCATCAGATCTGATGATGCCTTGCTCTCTGACTTTCATCTTGCAAAATGATCACAAGAGTAGATTGTGACAAAAAGTATCAACCAGATATGTGCGGAAATAAGCAGGAGAAAATAGAAAGAGTTTGCAGCCTGTCTGCCTGCAAAGGAAGTCTTATCTAGGTCTGGTTCCACTATGTTTATGTACGGTGCTCGCTGCCCCCCCGCCCTTAAAGCTTGTGTTTTCACCTTTGTTGCAGTCTTCAACACTTTTCTATGGGGTCAGAGGTTGCAGTTCTTGGACTAACTGATTTCGAAAGTTATCACCTGTAGTCATTCTTTCCTTTTGTTGGTAGAGACCATATCTAATCTTCTTCCACAAGGAGAAGGTGCCTTGCAATATTAGGCTGAAGAGGTAATAACAGTTCATATGTTTGTCTGCTACAGCCAGCAAGCTTTGTTGAGAGGGGAGTGCAGACATTTATTCTCCTCGAGTTGTACTGGTCCTAGGATGCCGAAGTGCCAGCATTTGTGAAATCGGGTAAGTATTTCTGAAACAGGACGTGGTGTTATATCTTCTTCCCTTTCTTTTATGTTCTTTCTAGAGAATCGGCGAGTTCTTAGAAATACATTGTGTGAATGACCTTTGTCTTTTGAAGTGCATGTAAATGTCCATAAATGCTTGTAAATGTTGTGTGTGTTGTGTGTGCAAAATTCTTGGTTTCTTCTTAATCTCATGGTTATCTTATTATGTTTACTGGTTGGTTGTGACATTTGTCTAGAAAATAAATTATAAATGAATAATTCTAGACATCCATTTCAAGAGGAGTTGGATTACATGCATAATTTGTGAGGTTATGAAGGGAGGCCCCATGAACATTGTTTTTGAGCTGTTTGGTTAGGCAATGTTTGTGGGGGCCGGGTTCTACTCGGTGCTCGTGGGTGATTCGGTCGGCTGATTGGTCACCAAATTGTTGGCGAGCTCTCTTCTGCTGACCTCGATGCATGTGATTTAGTCACACTAAATCGATGCTCTACTGAAATGAATTCTTTGAATTTTGTCGGACCTATAAATGCCATGGGAATGGCTGTGTGTGCATGATTCCAGGTTTGTTCTCCATCTCATGGTTATCTTATTGCATTCACTGGTTGGTAAGGATTAATTCTAGGAATCCATTTCAAGAGGAGCTGGATTACATGCACAATCTGTGAGGTTATCAGGGGAGGCCCCATGAACATTGTTTTTGAGCTGTTTGGTTAGGCAATGTTTGTGGGGGCCGGGTTCTACTCGGTGCTCGTGGGTGATTCGGTCGGCTAATTGGTCACCGAATTGTTGGCGAGCTCTCTTCTGCTGACCTCGATGCATGTAATTTAATCACACTAAATCGATGCTCTACTGAAATGGATTTTTGGAATTTTGTCGGACCTATAAATGCCATGGGAATGGTTGTGTGCGCATGATTCCAGGTTTGTTCTCCATCTCATGGTTATTTTATTGCATTCACTGGTTGGTAAGGATTAATTCTAGGAATCCATTTCAAGAGGAGCTCGATTACATGCACAATCTGTGAGGTTATCAGGGGAGGCCCCATGAACATTGTTTTTGAGCTGTTTGGTTAGGCAATGTTTGTGGGGGCCGGGTTCTACTCGATGCTCGTGGGTGATTCGGTCGGCTGATTGGTCACCGAATTGTTGGCGAGCTCTCTTCTGCTGACCTCGATGCATGTAATTTAGTCACACTAAATCGATGCTCTCCTGAAATGGATTCTTCGAATTTTGTCGGACCTATAAATGCCATGGGAATGGCTGTGTGCGCATGATTCCAGGTTTGTTCTCCATCTCATGGTTATCTTATTGCATTCACTGGTTGGTAAGGATTAATTCTAGGAATCCATTTCAAGAGGAGCTGGATTACATGCACAATCTGTGAGGTTATCAGGGGAGGCCCCATGAACATTGTTTTTGAGCTGTTTGGTTAGGCAATGTTTGTGGGGGCCGGGTTCTACTCGGTGCTCGTGGGTGATTTGGTCGGCTGATTGGTCACCGAATTGTTGGCGAGCTCTCTTCTGCTGACCTCGATGCATGTAATTTAATCACACTAAATCGATGCTCTACTGAAATGGATTCTTGGAATTTTGTCGGACCTATAAATGCCATGGGAATTTTTTGTTCTTAATTTCATAATTATATTATTGCATTTAACTGTCGGTCGTCGCATTTGCCGGAAAAGAAAATTTTATAAGGAATAATATATAATAAAAAATGTCAGGATGAAACGATCCTTTCAATCCATCTGTCCGTCCCATCGTGCATCCGTCCATGCCTTCATCCATCAATTTACATTAAATGGTGACTGTCCGCCTCCTATAGGAAAAAAATAAATTGCCCTCCACCCTTGAACATTAAAAAAAAAGAAGGAAAAAAATCGAAGTGCACCCTTTCCCCTGTCCCATAATGACTTTGTAAAAAAAATTACCCCCGCTGAACCCTTCCCTAGCCCCTCCACAATGAAAAAAACATTCAACCCCAAAATGTACCCCTTCCGCCCTCCTCCTTCCACCTTTTCATATATCTACGGGGGGAAACAAAACATACACCTCCACCCCCCTCCCCCTCAACAGTAAACAAAAAAAGAAAAAAAATCAAGGTGCACCCTTTCCCCCGTCCCATAATGATTTTGTATAAAACATTACCCCCTTCCTCTCCCTAGCCTCTCCACAATGAAAAAAAAACATTTCCAGAAAACCTTAAATGTACCCCTTTCCCCCCTCCTCCTTCCACCTTTTCATATATCTAGGAAAAAGAAAACATTAACCTCCACCCCGCTCCCCCTTAACAGTAAAAAAAAATAAAGAAAAAAATCAAGGTGCACCCTTTCCCCCTTCGCACAATGAATAAAATATAAACCCTGGGCTTCCTGGCCCAGTAAAAAGTAATTTATGAAAGTTACAAGTAGTAAATCTTTTTTTAAAAAGTAACAAACTTTACCCCTGTTTCAGGAGTAAAAAGTAACTTATAAAAATTACGAGCAGTAAAAAAAGTAACAAAAAGTAACAAAAAGTAAAAAAAGTCAACAAATATAGCCCCGCACTACGCTCGAACAGCCCCGCACTACAGTCTCTTTTTGGTGGTCAAACAGCCCCCAGCCCCGCGCACTGCGAGCGTAGTGCGCAGATCATATGTATAGGTGCTAGTATGTAGATCAAGTTTGAAGTTTTCCTTCTTTGTGATGTTTCTTGTCAACAGGTTGGTCAGAGGCTTTTGCAGCTTGAAGACATCACAGAGAAGCTGTCAAAGCAAGTTATGGAACATCATGAGGAGATGGGTAATCTTTATCTTGCACACTACCAAACAAGATTTATGAGCTGCCATATTGTTAAAACTGCACAAGTACCATGTGTATTTTGCACAATGCAGTTTGCTTGCCTTGGAATCATTGCATGTGTAGGATTCCTATTGTCTGATTGCTGATCCTCTTGCAGGAATATAGGGTCTTAGAAGTACTTTGTGTCGAGTTTAGGCTGCCTTTTTTGATCTAGAATGTATCTAGAATTGTGAGATTTGAGCCTTGGCAGATGCTGAGTTTAAGCCGGTTGCTATTGACATGACCCATGCAAATTGCAGTGAAGGGGATGCAACTTATGACAGAACTCATTAAATCCCTCTTTTGTAATCATGTATCTTGCTTCCATTGGTGCAGTTCCAACAAAATTTCTGCATTCTGCTAAAAGAAAGGGAGGCCAGATAACATTTGTTGTCACCCCATGGACTTTCTCATGATATGTTGTTTCCTGTGCACATGCTTTTTGGGTTAGAGTCTAAACATAGAGTTAGCTTGAAAACAGTGAATATGCAGCAGGAAAAGAATTATCATTGACCTGTTGTTGATGGTTTTAACAGGGGGGTGAGTGCCGAAGCAATTGCTTTGTCTGATATTGGGTGTAGTATCCCCATGGCTTTCAAGTGCACTTTCCTTGCAAAGTGTCATGAAAAAGTTCTCAATTCACCTCATTTGAGCATTTGTGCAATCAATGAACTCCAGAGTGCTAATGTCCTTTTTTCTACAGTGCGGTTGTATGCTAACTGGCTCTTCTGACTAGCTTGTTTACAACTCAAAGTGATGGCTCCATGTGTGATGCTTGCAGCGCTCCTCGACATTGGCTTTCGCAGTCTTAGGTAGGCTAATGATTGCCTCTCCATAACACAAAAATCCCAAAAAATCAATACCGAGTTTGGTTGATCTCCTCTTTCTAGCTTCTCTTTCTGTCTTGACCACAAGGATAAAGCAAACCTTTAATCTTGAATTGACCATTTCGTGGTTGATCTCTCTACACAGTGGTCTCTAGTTGGAGATCCAACGGTTAGATCTCCACATGGCCAATACAATAGAATGTAGGACTTGAAATTATGTATCAACTACTGCCATCAGATCTGATGATGCCTTACTCTCTGACTTTCATCTTGCAAAATGATCACAAGAGTAGATTGTGACAAAAAGTATCAACCAGATATGTGCGGAAATAAGCAGGAGAAAATAGAAAGAGTTTGCAGCCTGTCTGCCTGCGAAGGAAGTCTTATCTAGGTCTGGTTCCACTATGTTTATGTACGGTGCTGGCTGCCCCCCTGCCCTTAAAGCTTGTGTTTTCACCTTTGTTGCAGTCTTCAACACTTTTCTATGGGGTCAGAGGTTGCAGTTCTTGGACTAACTGATTTCGAAAGTTATCACCTGTAGTCATTCTTTCCTTTTGTTGGTAGAGACCATATCTAATCTTCTTCCACAAGGAGAAGGTGCCTTGCAATATTAGGCTGAAGAGGTAATAACAGTTCATATGTTTGTCTGCTACAGCCAGCAAGCTTTGTTGAGAGGGGAGTGCAGACATTTATTCTCCTCGAGTTGTACTGGTCCTAGGATGCCGAAGTGCCAGCATTTGTGAAATCGGGTAAGTATTTCTGAAACAGGACGTGGTGTTATATCTTCTTCCCTTTCTTTTATGCTCTTTCTAGAGAATCGGCGAGTTCTTAGAAATACATTGTGTGAATGACCTTTGTCTTTTGAAGTGCATGTAAATGTCCATAAATGCTTGTAAATGTTGTGTGTGTTGTGTGTGCAAAATTCTTGGTTTCTTCTTAATCTCATGGTTATCTTATTATGTTTACTGGTTGGTTGTGACATTTGTCTAAAAAATAAATTATAAATGAATAATTCTAGACATCCATTTCAAGAGAAGTTGGATTACATGCATAATTTGTGAGGTTATGAAGGGAGGCCCCATGAACATTGTTTTTGAGCTGTTTGGTTAGGCAATGTTTGTGGGGGCCGGGTTCTACTCGGTGCTCGTGGGTGATTCGGTCGGCTGATTGGTCACCGAATTGTTGGCGAGCTCTCTTCTGCTGACCTCGATGCATGTGATTTAGTCACACTAAATCGATGCTCTACTGAAATGAATTCTTTGAATTTTGTCGGACCTATAAATGCCATGGGAATGGTTGTGTGCGCATGATTCCAGGTTTGTTCTCCATCTCATGGTTATCTTATTGCATTCACTGGTTGGTAAGGATTAATTCTAGGAATCCATTTCAAGAGGAGCTGGATTACATGCACAATCTGTGAGGTTATCAGGGGAGGCCCCATGAACATTGTTTTTGAGCTGTTTGGTTAGGCAATGTTTGTGGGGGCCGGGTTCTACTCGGTGCTCGTGGGTGATTCGGTCGGCTGATTGGTCACCGAATTGTTGGCGAGCTCTCTTCTGCTGACCTCGATGCATGTAATTTAATCACACTAAATCGATGCTCTACTGAAATGGATTCTTGGAATTTTGTCGGACCTATAAATGCCATGGGAATGGTTGTGTGCGCATGATTCCAGGTTTGTTCTCCATCTCATGGTTATCTTATTGCATTCACTGGTTGGTAAGGATTAATTCTAGGAATCCATTTCAAGAGGAGCTGGATTACATGCACAATCTGTGAGGTTATCAGGGGAGGCCCCATGAACATTGTTTTTGAGCTGTTTGGTTAGGCAATGTTTGTGGGGGCCGGGTTCTACTCGGTGCTCGTGGGTGATTCGGTCGGCTGATTGGTCACCGAATTGTTGGCGAGCTCTCTTCTGCTGACCTCGATGCATGTAATTTAATCACACTAAATCGATGCTCTACTGAAATGGATTCTTCGAATTTTGTCGGACCTATAAATGCCATGGGAATGGCTGTGTGCGCATGATTCCAGGTTTGTTCTCCATCTCATGGTTATCTTATTGCATTCACTGATTGGTAAGGATTAATTCTAGGAATCCATTTCAAGAGGAGCTGGATTACATGCACAATCTGTGAGGTTATCAGGGGAGGCCCCATGAACATTGTTTTTGAGCTGTTTGGTTAGGCAATGTTTGTGGGGGCCGGGTTCTACTCGGTGCTCGTGGGTGATTCGGTCGGCTGATTGGTCACCGAATTGTTGGCGAGCTCTCTTCTGCTGACCTCGATGCATGTAATTTAATCACACTAAATCGATGCTCTACTGAAATGGATTCTTGGAATTTTGTCCGACCTATAAATGCCATGGGAATTTTTTGTTCTTAATTTCATAATTATATTATTGCATTTAACTGTCGGTCGTCACATTTGCTGGAAAAGAAAATTTTATAAGGAATAATATATAATAAAAAATGTCAGGATGAAACGATCCTTTCAATCCATCTGTCCGTCCCATCGTGCATCCGTCCATGCCTTCATCCATCAATTTACATTAAATGGTGACTGTCCGCCTCCTATAGGAAAAAAATAAATTGCCCTCCACCCTTGAACATTAAAAAAAAAGAAGGAAAAAAATCGAAGTGCACCCTTTCCCCTGTCCCATAATGACTTTGTAAAAAAAATTACCCCCGCTGAACCCTTCCCTAGCCCCTCCACAATGAAAAAAACATTCAACCCCAAAATGTACCCCTTCCCCCCTCCTCCTTCCACCTTTTCATATATCTACGGGGGAAAAAAAACATACACCTCCACCCCCCTCCCCCTCAACAGTAAACAAAAAAAGAAAAAAAATCAAGGTGCACCCTTTCCCCCGTCCCATAATGATTTTGTATAAAACATTACCCCCTTCCTCTCCCTAGCCTCTCCACAATGAAAAAAAAACATTTCCAGAAAACCTTAAATGTACCCCTTTCCCCCCTCCTCCTTCCACCTTTTCATATATCTAGGAAAAAGAAAACATTAACCTCCACCCCGCTCCCCCTTAACAGTAAAAAAAAATAAAGAAAAAAATCAAGGTGCACCCTTTCCCCCCTCGCACAATGAATAAAATATAAACCCTGGGCTTCCTGGCCCAGTAAAAAGTAATTTATGAAAGTTACAAGTAGTAAAAAAAGTTTAAAAAAGTAACAAACTTTACCCCTATTTCAGCAATAAAAAGTAAGTTATAAAAGTTACGAGCAGTAAAAAAAGTAACAAAAAGTAACAAAAAGTGAAAAAGGTCAACGAAAACAGCCCCGCACTACGGGACAACAGCCCCGCACCGCGGTGCTTTTTTGGTGGTCAAACAGCCCCCAGCCCCGCGCACTGCGAGCGTAGTGCGCAGATCATATGTATAGGGGTATGGTTGCAAGTGCAAATGGTTGGTACGTTGTGTGGAATTCATATATCTAGGATGCTTACCAAGAAATAGTCTGACAGGCGTTGCGACAAAAGGGGTGGTGGGGGTACATTTGCAAAGAACCAGGTGGTGCTCAGAAGATCACGCTACCAAGCACCAACCTGATTTATGGAAGAACTGGTAAAATAACCGCACATGAGATAATAACATGCGATGGACCTGAAACATATTAAGACATCTGAAGGAGGAAAAAATTGTAGGTTGCAATAAAAAGAAACAAGAAATGGAGATAAATCTAAGAAGTTTACGATCGAACCTTAAACCTTGTAAATTTTACCCTTCCTGGTTTTTTCACAATCTGTGTTTTTGTTTATAAAACAAGAAAGTTTAGGAGCCCCCCACTTTCCCCCCTTAACAAACTTGGGGTCCTTCCTTTCTTCTTGTTGGTCCATTGGCCTCTTTGCAATTCAACGCCTCTCTCAACTGCAGACTCTGTGGTAGGCGAGGTTGTTTGTGTTTCTGCCAATGCAGTTCTAATCACATCCAGCTCTATTGTTTGTTCAACCTCCAGAGTCTTCCATTCAGCTCTCTCGTTCTCCATGCCCTGTACTCTACGGGTAATTCAGCCTCTTTTGTTAGATTTGTGTTCAATACTTTCTCCGAGTTGCATTTCATTTCGAGCATCTCACTTTCCTTTCTCTTCTATTGGCTTATAAGGTTTGAGAACTGATTCTTTTGTAGCAATGCTGACTCCCTCTCCTTCTGGCCGAGGCAAAGTTCCACCTTTGAGATCTCACTTGCCAGTCGTTGCACAGTCCACTCTGGAGCAATCAATTTTTCCTCTATCTCTTGGACATTAGCTTGGGCTTTGCTAAGCTTCTCCTTCAATTTTTGAACAGCCTCCTCGTTGATGTGTAGTTGGGCACACAACTTCTTTGCATGTTGCAACTTGCTGTGGAGATCGTTGAGTTCCGCATATGCAGATGTAAGACTTTCTTCAGCTGCTACCGTAAGACTCATACCTAGTTTTTGCACAGTCGCGCTGTTGCTCTCGACTTCTCCGATCAATTGGGAGAAGCCTTTCGTGCAGGTCCTTACCAGCGTCTAAACCCGGACCTCTCACAATGGTAAGCTTCTTGTTATCCTTCTTGAGTTCAAGGATGTCCAGTTCTTTTGCATGGACATCTCGCACAAACATGTCCCCTTCAGCAATCACGTCCTCCAATTGTAGATCAACCTATAAGTCCCCAACAATCAATAAAACAAGCTTCATTAGAAACACAAACGAAGCATCCACAAGGGAAAATTTACGAGTATTCAGTTCTCGTGCAATGCTTCTCGTGTGCCAACTACGTTTGCAGGACCTGCATGTAGTTGAAGGTGGAGAGAAGAATTTTGGCCACCAATGAATTACCTCGTTTAGTTCTTTCTTCAAAACAACAACAATTTTTCTCCAAAGCCTCAAGGCGCTTCATAGATTCTCCTTTTGATGACTTTGATTCTTTTTGCACGTTTTGCAACTCAGCATGTAGACAGTTGATGCTAGTTGTTGCTTCCTCCATGATCTCTACAGTCTCGTTGAGTTCTCTTGTAACAGCATGCAAGCGCTCCTCCATAGTGTGCTATGATTCTTGTTGATCTTGCAACCTCTAGTGTTCCATTGAGGCAATCTTCTGGGTTTGAACGTTTGCTGCTTCCGTAACTCCTCTGTAAAGAGCCTTTAGCTCATGCAGATCCCCTCTATGTTGCTCAATGGAAACATCCTTGGTTGCAACTTTAGTAATCAAGGACCTATATAGAAGATGAGCTCTTTTCTTTAGCTTCTCAATATCTAGTCTTTCTGCCACCAGTTTTTTGTTGGCTTCCCGTGCCCTTAGAGACTACACAAGTAAAGGTGTCCTACGAGACGATAAACTAGAATCTAGATTGAATATGAGATTCCGATGTTTTTTCAAGCTCGTGTGCCTTCTCCGAAATCTGCTCCTCAAGTCGTTACGATAGTTTTTCCTTCTTTGTGTGCCATGATGGTTTCTCACTACTTTCCTGACCCAAAAAGATTGTTGTCAGCCTTCCTTAGCTCCATCTTCTTTAATTTGTTGTTGTGTGTTAGTTGCTGCAAACCCTCGGACTTGAATGAACTTTTGTATGCTTTCACATCTCTTACAAATAAACTTTCCTGTGCAAGTTGTAATTCTAGGTTGGTGGTCTGACGTACATATTTTGCTCTGTGCTTTTCTGCATCATCAAGCAAAAGTAGTACCCTTTCAAGCTCTTGCTCGAGCTTCAAATGCTTGTGCTCAAGATCTTCAATTGAGGTATTTCTGCGGTCAAGCTCAATTTCAATCTCTATCAGTTGGGCATCCTTAGAAGCTATGCTTGCTTTGGCAGCAGCCAGACTTTTCGGTGGATTGTCCATCTCTTCCTGTGACAGATGTTTTTTCTTGTCCTTTGTTCTTTGAACACTCAAACCGTTGGCTTTCTTGTGCACCCAAATTTGTTCATCTTGCAATGCTTGTTGTAGTTCCTCATGGTCGCTTTTTGTATGTCTGAATCAAACTTGTTGTAGTTCCTCATGGTCCCTTTTTGTATGTGTGAATCAAACCTCTGTTCTTCTAAGGTTGTCACGCTCTTGCTCAATCTGTACATGTTTGAGTTGCATCTCTTTGATCTGCATATTCTTTGCGGACGATGTCTCTCGCATTTCAAGGGCCCAATAAAAGACATGGCATGATCGTCCAACCCTGCAACCCGCACGTTGTTGTAAAGTAGAAGGTTAGAATAAACACAAGTCGAGACATGGCTGTAACCGCCAACCCCGGCCACTAGCTGAACCGTAGTCTCTTGATCAATATAATATGCCGACCAAGCAAATCCCCACCTTCTAACCTTCCCAAGTACCTGAATTGTCGTTTTTTGTGATTAAATTCATGTAATCTTTTTCTCATTGTGCTTTTTGGCATTTTAATATTATACTTTTCCAAGAACTTCTCTTGAAAAAGTAAGGAATTAAAAGTTTAGTTTGCCATATTTAAACTCTTTGCTTTTATGGGAATTGAAAAAGTTGTAGAAGCATTTTGGAGAAAAAAATCTTAGGTTCCTATTTATCCGATAGCTAATGTTGGTGGAATCCTCCGAGATGATGTTGCTGATGTGGTCCCATCACAAAATTGAAAAAAGAAGAATAATAATATTGTTCCCAACCTAGTGACCGCCTCAAAAAATGTCATGTCTTTTTACCTTCCAAAAAACCAAAGAAAACATTTAATACATGGTAAATTCAACAACACCGTGACCAAAAGTTTGTACTCCTCCATCGTAATTGACAAACTTGACGAACTTGAATAGAATGCGAAGACCCAAAAAAAAAACCCGAATATTTAGGCTCTCTAGCCCTACAAGGTGAACTTAGCTCTATTTCCTTACTTATTCTGGTGATTTTTTTGAAAAAATTCCCAAGTACCTGTGAGTCATACTGACACAACCATGTGCGGTAGTCTCGATTTTTTAAGAGTTACATCAGGGTTATTTGAGTGCGATAGAGTTATTAAGGGCTTTTAGCAACTTCACAAGGAGTGATGCATGTGCTTGGTGTGAAGGGGGTTTTGTTTTTTGGAATGCGTTATTGGTGGGTAAGGAGGAAGGTCATCCTTGGAAGCTATGCTTGCTTCAGCAGCAGCCAGACGTTTCGGTGGATTATCCATTTCTTCTTGTGACAGATGTTTCTTCTTGTCCTCCGATCTCTCAACACTGAAACCGTTGGCTTTCTTGTGCACCCAAATTTGTTCATCCATTGGCGATTGTTGTAGTTCCTCACGGTCCCTTTTGTATGTCTGAAATCGAACCTCTATTCTTCAGAGGCTGTCACGCTCTTGATCAATCTGTACATACATGTTTGAGTTGCACTTCTTTGATCTGCATATTCTTTGCGGATGATAAGAGGAACTTGGGGCCAAAACCTATGGAAGAAAAGGTGATGCTATTGGGAACATAGGGAACATACCAAAAAGCCATTGGCCATTTGGTGGGAACTTGAAGGAATCGTAAGGAATACATTCATTTAGGAACACCAAATTCCAAAATTTGACCCCCTATCCCTACCCACTCCACAATCAAAAAACAATATTAAAAAAATTATATATATATCCATTTCCCTTCCTCCTTCCACATGTCAAATGAAGGCAAAAAATAAATAAAATTCACCTCCACCCCCCCTCCCCCTCAATAGTAAAATAAAGAAGAAAAAAACTCAAGGTGCACCCTTTCCCCCGTCCCATAATGAATTTGTACCAAAAAAAACCCCCAATGAACCTCTCCCTAGCCACTCCACGATGAAAAAAACATTTCTACAAAACCTTAAATGTACCCCTTTCCCCCTCCTCCTTCTACCTTTTCATATATCTAGGGAAAAAAAATAAATTGCCCTCCACCCTTCAACATTAAAAAAAAGAAGGAAAAAAATCGAAGTGCACCCTTTCCCCTGTCCCATAATGACTTTGTAAAAAAAATTACCCCCGCTGAACCCTTCCCTATCCCCTCCACAATGAAAAAAACATTTAACCCCAAAATGTACCCCTTCCCCCCTCCTCCTTCCACCTTTTCATATATCTACAGGGAAAAAAAAAACATACACCTCCACCCCCCTCCCCCTCAACAATAAACAAAAAAAGAAAAAAATCAAGGTGCACCCTTTCCCCCGTCCCATAATGATTTTGTATAAAACATTACCCCCTTCCTCTCCCTAGCCTCTCCACAATGAAAAAAAAACATTTCCAGAAAACCTTAAATGTACCCCTTTCCCCCCTCCTCCTTCCACCTTTTCATATATCTGGGAAAAAGAAAACATTAACCTCCACCCCCCTCCCCCTTAATAGTAAAAAAAAAGAAGGAAAAAAATCAAGGTGCACCCTTTACCCCCTCGCACAATGAATAAAATATAAACCCTGGCCTTCCTGGTCCAATAAAAAAGTAATTTATGAAAGTTACAAATAGTAAAAAAAGTGAAAAAAGTAACAAAATTTACCCCTTTCAACAGGAAAAGTAACTTACAAAAGTTACGAGCAGTAAAAAAAGTAACAAAAGGTGAAAAAGGTCAACGAAAACAGCCCCGCACTGCGGTGCTTTTTTGGTGGTCAAACAGCCCCCAGCCCCGCGCACTGCGAGCGTATTGCGCAGATTATATGTATAGCATTGTTTGATTCTTACTTTTGTGGCCGCTCACAACTCTGCACTCTATTGTTGCGGTAGATGGTGTCGAGTCGATCGTGCGGGCCAGAGGCAACAATTTTTCGTCTCCTAGTGCCATCGGAGTTGTAATAAGAAGTCGTGATGCATTCATTCTTTACCCGGACCTCAAAGTGAACACCGAATTTTGTTACGCTTCGTGACTATCCTATATGGGTCTGTGAGAGAAACAAAAAGACTTTTCGAGATAGAATTTGATCACCGGTTTTTTTCCTTTTCCCCTTTTTCTTTTTTGGCAGTTGTGGTGGACGAAGTTTTGTGTTGTGATCGGGTTCCTTATTTCTGGGAAGTTTTTATTCTCTGGGGGAGGAAGAACAAGAGGAGGAAATGGAAAGTTCAGAAATTGCAACGTGGTTCTCGTGGAGGAGTTTATTTTTTTGACTTTGGATTTAAAGTTGCCCATAGACTCGCCATTGTCCTTTTTCGAATTCTTTGCCGTTTCTTGTGCTGTGTTGCAAGCATTCTTCTTCTTCCCCCACACGGAGTGCTCGAAACCTGTTCATGATCCAGGTCTGTAGAAGAAGTTGACGAAAAGGAATTGTGGACACCTGACAAGCTGCTCAGTGCCTCGGGTCGAAAGTCTCCGAGTCCTGAACATAGATACCTCCGGTTGTTCTTCTCCACCTCTGAGCGGCATCATGAGAATTTGAGTGTTCACTTTTCTTCGGGGGGGGGGAGCCTAGCGGTGATGGATTTTGTCAAGATCAGCTTTGCGAATTGACGCGCTCCCAAGTCACGGGGGTGAAACCCACTAGAGGGTCTCACCAAAGTCAAGTTGCGGAATTGAGACTTGGTAGCACGCTCCCGGCTTCCAACTCTAGAAAGGGGTAGAGGGTCGAGTTGGGAGCCCCGGGATTAGACTAGGAAGAGATCAAGCTTTTAGATCACACGAACCTGCATCACAAACCAACACGAGTTGGTTAGAATCCATTTGCACTCTTTTGGTGTTGGGACAAGCCACGGGGACCCGGACTCACTTGGACTCACCACATCCTTGGCTCGGGAGTATGCCACCACCATACTCCCTATACTATACTCTGCGCCACGTTGTGGGGACTACACCCAAATGGCACAAATTCCCGGGACTCCCGAAATGGAGTCCCGAAGTTGTCCCGAAATGGTCCCGGCAGGACTCCTGGAACTTTGAACGGCCATAACTCCCGACTGCGGAGTTGGATTGCGACAAGGTCTGAACCAAAGTTGTAGCCCTCGTTGAGATCTTTTCAACGACGTATTGCACTCCCAATTCGGACTTCGGGAACGGATCGATTCCCGACTTTTAGTGGTCGGGAGTCAAATTGCCAGTTTGACTCCCGGCCCTTCTTTTGCCCATAACTTGGGCGACAGATGTCCAAATGGCCAATGCGAGGCCATTTTCGATATCTACGCTTCAAGACCTTTCCAATGACACCAAGAACACCCCGATGCGAGGTGTTTTGGATCCTGCTGTCGAGCTCTAAACATTCGAGAGTCCCGGAGGACTCCAAATCCCAACTTTTCCAAGTGTTGGGCTTCACCCCCACACTTGGCCAAAGTAGGGTTGCGACACTCTCCCCCACTAGAAGAAAGAGGTCAATGTCCTCATTGACACTTAGAATTTCCTTTCATACAATTGCAATTGCTTTCTTTTGGATCCTTGGCCATTTTGCCAACTTTGTGGCTAGACCTTGTCTCAAGCTAACTTAGGCGTCCCCAAGTTTCCAACACTTTCTTGACAAGTCCAAGGGTGTCCTCTCCGGGACCCTCTCCCTTTGCTTCGTCAAAAGACTAACTAGCCTAATTGACGAAGCTCCTCATTTGGGAGGAACTTTTTCATTCTTCCCCTCGTGAGGAGCTTAAGTCAAGTCTAATCTTGACCTAAGCTACTTGACATGACTCCTTTCCCTATCCCGCTCCTCGGTCACAACAACCAAGCCTTAACTAAAAGGTTTGCTTATCAAGGTACGAGAAGCAACACCTAGGTTTGCCAAACCCAAGTCCCAAACTACACTTAAAGTATGTGAGCGGGGTCATGACTTCCCGCGTTGGCCACACTACAAGCCAACCCTTCGGGATGCACCTCAAGGCATGTGCATGTCCCTGCAAGCTCACCTTGCTTGCCTCCTCTTTTGGGGTCAAGTTTCCTCAACCCCAAACTAGGAGTCCGATTTTGATTTGAGCCTACGCAAAATAGTTCCATTTATCCATGCCACAACCCTATTTGCCTTAACAGTTTCTTCATGATACAATCTCTTGGAAGTTATAATGCCCTTTTTATTTCACTTGCAACTTGATGTGGTACATTTTATGGAATTCTCCCCCTCTAAAATAAAGGTGATGCCCTCATCACGCTCTACGCCTTTTCTTTGCCGGTCTAGTGTGAAATTCTTCTATGGCTTCTTGGGCATGTTCCATGTCGGACTCGTTCACCCAAGAAGCCTCTATTGCATGGTAACCTTTCCACTTCACTAAGTATTCCCGCTCTCGTCCCCTAAGTTGCCTTGATTTGAGCACGGCCTCAACCTCAAACTCTGGTTCATTATGAACCAAGTCCGGCAGAGGCCTTGAGTTATGCTCTCGATTAGGCCTTGAGGCATCGCGGGAGACCGGCTTCAAAAGGGACACATGAAATGTGGGATGAACCCTAAAGTTTTCCGGAAGTTCTAACTTATAAGTGTCGGAAAGTTTCTTTTCCAACACTTTGAATGGCCCCGCATATGGGCCTAAGAACTTATGACTTAAACCTTCCGGCAACCTAAAATTCTTGATGTTCAACCACACTTCGTCTCCCTCTTGAAACTTCACTTCTCGTCGGGACTTGTCCGCAAAATCCTTGTACCTTTTGTGCGCCTTCTGCAAGTTAGCCTTGGCCAACTCCCATAAGCGCTTCCTTTCTCCATCAAGCTGCGTCACCATTGGCACTTCCTCACCTGTATCAATCGAAGGTTGTCCTTGGGTTGCCCAAGTCATGGGCACAATTGGTGACCTTCCCGTCACCATTTGAAATGGGGTGGACCCAGTTGCGGAGTGTTCCGAGTTGTTGTAACAAAACTCGGCTAACTCCAAATGGTCCACCCAATCTTGTTGATCCGCCGCGACATAATTCCTCAAGAATTGTTGGATGACCAAGTTCACCCTTTCGGTTTGTCCATCGGTTTGGGGGCGGAAAGAGGTGCTCATCTTGAGCTCCGACCCCATTCGCTTCCACAAGGCCCGCCAAAACTTACTTGTAAACTTTGGGTCTCGATCCGACACTATGTCTTTTGGAAGCCCATGGTGTTTGAAAATGTGGGAGAAGAATAACCTCCCCGTTTCTTGTGCCGTTGCTTCATCTTTTGTGGGAATGAAATGTGCCATTTTGCTAAATCGATCCACCACAACCATGATGGCATCGAACCCCTTTGAAGGGGGCAGACTTACCATGAAATCCATTGACACACTTTCCCATGGCCCTTCGGGAATTGGCAAGGGTTGCAACAAACCCGTTTGCTTCTTGTTGAGGGTCCGGTTTTGTTGACAAGTTAAACAAGTCTTCACGTACTCCTCTGCACTATCTTTTAAGTTGGGCCAATAGTAGGACTTCTTTAGGAATGTTGTGGTGCGCTTGGCACCACCATGGCCCGCAAGTGGTCCATCATGACATTCCTTCAAAAGTGTGTCTCGCATCTTCCCTTCCGGCACATAGAGTCGATTTTGCTTGTACCACAATAATCCATTTCTCAAATGGAAGTGGGACTTGGCTCCATTTTGGATGCTTTGCCTTGTCTCCTTGGCAAAGGCATCCCGGCGGCTTGCTAGTCTAACTTCCTTTTGAAGTTCCGACTCTCCAACACACATTATTCTAAGTTGGTGTTTCCGGCTCAAGGCATCGGGCACTATGTTCTCTTTTCCCGGCTTGTGCCGGATGTCCACATTAAACAAGGCCAATGTGTCTTGCCACCTTTGTT
>OY998160.1:0-129535 GCA_963921925.1 Sphagnum tenellum | reverse complement strand
ACTACGCTCGCAGTGCGCGGGGCTGGGGGCTGTTTGACCACCAAAAAAGCACCGCAGTTTGCAGCCTATCTGCCTGCGAGGGATGTCTTATCTACATCTAGCTCCACTATGCTTATGTACGGTGTTGGCTGCCCCGCCGCCCTTAAAGCTTGTGTTTTCACCTTTGTTGCAGTCTTCAACACTTTTCTGTGGGGTCAGAGGTTGCAGTTCTCGGACTAACTGATTTTGAAAGTTATCACCTGAAGTCATTCTTTCCTTTTGTTGGTAGAGACCATATCTAATCTTCTTCCACAAGGACAAGGTGCCTTGCAATATTAGGTTGAAGAGGTAATAAGAGTTCATATGTTTGTCTGCTACAGCCAACAAGCTTTGTTGAGAGGGGAGTGCAGACATTTATTCTCTTCGAGTTGTACTGGTTCTAAGATGCCGAAGTACCAACATTTGTGAGATGTGTGAATGCTATTGGGTCATGGCTGTATGGCATAAGACTCCTCCTTGCTAATGGATTTATTAGTGTGCCCCTGTCTTTTTTGCAGGCAACTAAGGGTATGCGTTCATCATGGTTTTGCTTGCATCGAGCTGCAGACACACCATCATCAACTGATTCACTCTCTTTGTTCCCTGACACAAGTCTTTTACTTTTAAGGATACGGTCAAACCAAACTCAGTCTTTTCAAGCTGAAACAAGTAAAGTCTAACTCTGGACTCTGTGGTTTATGCTTCATCAATTGCCTCTTCATCTTTACATTCTCCAGGATCTCCAGATGAAGCTGGATAAATGCCTGGACCAACCAGCCCACAAGCTGGTCTCATGGATGGTTGCTGCCCCCAAAGCACACTCAGGCTTGGTAGGCCTGGCTGGATGTGATGATCTACCAAGAGATCGACGTAGTCTCTAAAAGACAGCGTTAGGCCTACCTCCACTTCAGGTCCCATAAGGGACCAACTAGTTGTCACCTTCCTATGAGCTGACATTTTGTATATGCATATAAACCCTAGCTACATTATATTAGGAAATCACTGTGATGCTTGGGTTTTTGGTGCTGTGGATCCCCACAGTGGAAGAGCATCAATGCTAGAGGTCTAGCTTCTCAAGGGATATCTTACATGTCACTGTGGCTAGCTCATTTGAGCATATTGTGCTGATGAGTAGTGCCTCTAGTTGAATTATTCTGTTGTGTGCAATCTCATGTATATTGTTGGGTGGTGAGGGTAGGTTTCTATTCATGACATGGATTGGAGAATACCGACAGCAGTTTTCTTCAGTAATGAGCACAAGTTGGTCACACGATGCCCTCTTCATTAAATCCCTCTTTTGTAATCACGTATCTTGCTTCCATTGGTGCAGTTCCAGCAAAATTTTTGCATTCTGCTAAAAGAAAGGGAGGCCAGATAACATTTGTTGTCACCCCATGGACTTTCTCATGATATGTTGTTTCCTGTGCACATGCTTTTTGGGTTAGAGTCTAAACATAGAGTTAGCTTGAAAACAGTGAATATGCAGCAGGAAAAGAATTATCATTGACCTGTTGTTGATGGTTTTAACAGGGGGGTGAGTGCCGAAGCAATTGCTTTGTCTGATATTGGGTGTAGTATCCCCATGGCTTTCAAGTGCACTTTCCTTGCAAAGTGTCATAAAAAAGTTCTCAATTCACCTCATTTGAGCATTTGTGCAATCAATGAACTCCAGAGTGAGAATGTCCTTTTTTCTACAGTGCGGTTGTATGCTAACTGGCTCTTCTGACTAGCTTGTTTACAACTCAAAGTGATGGCTCCATGTGTGATGCTTGCAGCGCTCCTCGACATTGGCTTTGGCAGTCTTAGGTAGGCTAATGATTGCCTCTCCATAACACAAAAATCCCAAAAAATCAATACCGAGTTTGGTTGATCTCCTCTCTCTAGCTTCTCTTTCTGTCTTGACCACAAGGATAAAGCAAACCTTTAATCCTGAATTGACCATTTCGTGGTTGATCTCTCTACACAGTGGTCTCTAGTTGGAGATCCAACGGTTGGATCTCCACATGGCCAATACAGTAGAATGTAGGACTTGAAATTATGTATCAACTACTGCCATCAGATCTGATGATGCCTTGCTCTCTGACTTTCATCTTGCAAAATGATCACAAGAGTAGATTGTGACAGAAAGTATCAACCAGATATGTGCGGAAATAAGCAGGAGAAAATAGAAAGAGTTTGCAGCCTGTCTGCCTGCGAAGGAAGTCTTATCTAGGTCTGGTTCCACTATGTTTATGTACGGTGCTGGCTGCACCCCCGCCCTTAAAGCTTGTGTTTTCACCTTTGTTGCAGTCTTCAACACTTTTCTATGGGGTCAGAGGTTGCAGTTCTTGGACTAACTTTTCGAAAGTTATCACCTGTAGTCATTCTTTCCTTTTGTTGGTAGAGACCATATCTAATCTTCTTCCACAAGGAGAAGGTGCCTTGCAATATTAGGCTGACGAGGTAATAACAGTTCATATGTTTGTCTGCTACAGCCAGCAAGCTTTGTTGAGAGGGAAGTGCAGACATTTATTCTCCTCGAGTTGTACTGGTCTTAGGATGCCGAAGTGCCAGCATTTGTGAGATTGGGTAAGTATTTCTGAAACAGGACGTGGTGTTATATCTTCTTCCCTTTCTTTTATGTTCTTTCTAGAGAATCGGCGAGTTCTTAGAAGTACATTGTGTGAATGACCTTTGTCTTTTGAAGTGCATGTAAATGTCCATAAATGCTTGTAAATGTTGTGTGTGTTGTGTGTGCAAAATTCTTGGTTTGTTTTTAATCTCATGGTTATCTTATTATGTTTACTGGTTGGTTGTAACATTTGTCGAAAAAATAAATTATAAATGAATAATTCTAGGAATCCATTTCAAGAGGAGCTGGATTACATGCACAATCTGTGAGGTTATTAGGGGAGACCCCATGAACATTGTTTTTGAGCTGTTTGGTTAGGCAATGTTTGTGGGGGCCGGGTTCTACTCGGTGCTCGTGGGTGATTCGGTCGGCTGATTGGTCACCGAATTGTTGGCGAGCTCTCTTCTGCTGACCTCGATGCATGTAATTTGGTCACACTAAATCGATGCTCTACTGAAATGGATTCTTGGAATTTTGTCGGACCTATAAATGCCATGGGAATGGCTGTGTGCGCATGATTCCAGGTTTGTTCTCAATCTCATGGTTATCTTATTGCATTCACTGGTTGGTAAGGATTAATTATAGGAATCCATTTCAAGAGGAGCTGGATTACATGCACAATCTGTGAGGTTATCAAGGGAGGCCCCATGAACATTGTTTTTGAGCTGTTTGGTTAGGCAATGTTTGTGGGGGCCGGGTTCTACTCGGTGTTCATGGGTGATTCGGTCGGCTAATTGGTCACCGAATTGTTGGCGAGCTCTCTTCTGCTGACCTCGATGCATGTAATTTGGTCTCACTAAATCGATGCTCTACTGAAATGGATTCTTGGAATTTTGTCGGACCTATAAATGCCATGGGAATGGCTGTGTGTGCATGATTCTAGGTTTGTTCTCAATCTCATGGTTATCTTATTGCATTCACTGGTTGGTAAGGATTAATTCTAGGAATCCATTTCAAGAGGAGCTGGATTACATGCACAATCTGTGAGGTTATCAAGGGAGGCCCCATGAACATTGTTTTTGAGCTGTTTGGTTAGGCAATGTTTGTGGGGGCCGGGTTCTACTCGGTGCTCGTGGGTGATTCGGTCGGCTGATTGGTCACCGAATTGTTGGCGAGCTCTCTTCTGCTGACCTCAATGCATGTAATTTGGTCACACTAAATCGATGCTCTACTGAAATGGATTCTTGGAATTTTGTCGGACCTATAAATGCCATGGGAATGGCTGTGTGCGCATGATTCCAGGTTTGTTCTCAATCTCATGGTTATTTTATTGCATTCACTGGTTGGTAAGGATTAATTATAGGAATCCATTTCAAGAGGAGCTGGATTACATGCACAATCTGTGAGGTTATCAGGGGAGGCCCCATGAACATTGTTTTTGAGCTGTTTGGTTAGGCAATGTTTGTGGGTGTCGGGTTCTACGCGGTGCTCGTGGGTGATTCGGTCGGCTGATTGGTCACCAAATTGTTGGCGAGCTCTCTTCTGCTGACCTCGATGCATGTAATTTAGTCACACTAAATCGATGCTTTACTAAAATGGATTCCTGGAATTTTGTCAGACCTATAAATGCCATGTGAATGTCTTGTTCTTAATTTCATAATTATATTATTGCATTTAACTGTCGGTCGTCACATTTGCCGGAAAAGAAAATTTTATAAGGAGTAATATATAATAAAAAATGTCGGGATGAAACGATCCTTTCAATCCATCTGTCCGTCCCATCGTGCATCCGTCCATGCCTTCATCCATCAATTTACATTAAATGGTGACTGTCCGCCTCCTATAGGAAAAAAAATAAATTGCCCTCCACCCTTCAACATTAAAAAAAAGAAGGAAAAAAATCGAAGTGCACCCTTTCCCCTGTCCCATAATGACTTTGTAAAAAAAATTACCCCCGCTGAACCCTTCCCTAGCCCCTCCACAATGAAAAAAACATTTCACCCCAAAATGTACCCCTTCCCCCCTCCTCCTTCCACCTTTTCATATATCTACAGGGAAAAAAAAAACATACACCTCCACCCCCCTCCCCCTCAACAATAAACAAAAAAAGAAAAAAATCAAGGTGCACCCTTTCCCCCGGTGCACCCTTTCCCCCGTCCCATAATCATTTTGTATAAAACATTACCCCCTTCCTCTCCCTAGCCTCTCCACAATGAAAAAAAAACATTTCCAGAAAACCTTAAATGTACCCCTTTCCCCCCTCCTCCTTCCACCTTTTCATATATCTGGGAAAAAGAAAACATTAACCTCCACCCCCCTCCCCCTTAATAGTAAAAAAAAAGAAGGAAAAAAATCAAGGTGCACCCTTTCCCCCCTCGCACAATGAATAAAATATAAACCCTGGCCTTCCTGGCACAGTAAAAAGTAATTTATGAAAGTTACAAGTAGTAAAAAAGTAAAAAAAGTAACAAACTTTACCGCTTTCAGCAGGAAAAGTAACTTACAAAAGTTACGAGCAGTAAAAAAAGTAACAAAAAGTGAAAAAGGTCAACGAAAACAGCCCCGCACTACGGGACAACAGCCCCGCACCGCGGTGCTTTTTTGGTGGTCAAACAGCCCCCAGCCCCGCGCACTGCGAGCGTAGTGCGCAGATCATATGTATAGAAAACTCTAGATAGATCTAGAAAAATCTAGAAACATCTAGAAAACTCTCTCATAATTACATAAATTTGTCAAAACTTGGTCCTACTCCATATTTTTGGCAAAACTTGGCATAACTCCATATTTTTGGCAAAACTTGGCATAACTCCATATTTTTGGCAAAACTTCACATAGTTCCATATTTTTGACAAAACTTGGCATAACTCCATAAATTTGGCAAAAATAACAACTAATTTTATCTTTTTGGCAAAACTTCACATATTTCCATATTTTTGGCAAAACTTTGCACAACTCCATAAATTTGGCAAAACCTCACATAATTACATAAATTTGGCAAAACTTGATTCAACTACATATTCTCGGATCTTTTGTATCCCAAAGCAACTCTATGAATGGCACTGTTCAAATTTTCAAATTCTGTGACTCCCCAGGAAAAAGTCAACCAAAGACTGAAAAGTCAAACCCCCCCATATCTTCCAAATGGTGATAGATTAGGGAAATGTTTTTGCACCATCTTGTTTAAAACACTTGAAAATGGGGGGGTAGGTCACCTCCAAATCCCTAAACAAAAACCATAATTAGGTCAAAATGCCCATGTAACCCAAAAACCCCAAATCTTCCATATCTTGCAAACCCTCAACTTTTTGCCAAAACTAACTTCACCATTAGCTTTAAAACACTTGAAAATGGGGGGGTAGGTCACAATGAAACTTTCAAATTATTTAATAATTAACCCTTCATGCCCTCATCTATCCGACCCCCCTGAAATTTCACACCCCCCATATCTTTCAAATGGTGATAGATTAGGGAAATTTTATTACACCATTGGACTCAGAACCCTCAAAAATGGGGGGGTAGGTCACATCAAAATCCCAAAAAAAAAACCCAATTTTGGTGGGAACACCCATGTAACCCTAAACCCTAAACCCTAAACCCTAAACCCTAAACCCTAAACCCTAAACCCTAAACCTGGGCTTTATCTTATTCATTGCACTTTACCCCGCTTTCTCCCCCTTACCTTGCTTTATTGCGCTTTCTACTGCTTTGCCCCGTTTTGCCCCCCTTTTCTCCTGCTTATTGCGCTTGATCCAACTTTCTACTGCTTATTGCGCTTTATCTCGCTTTTTCCCCCCTACCTCGCTTTACCGCGCTTTCGCTTGCTTTACCCCGCTTTCTCTTGCTCCTCACCTTGACCGCCCTTTTCCACGCTTTCTCCTGCTTTACCCCGCTTTCTCTTGCTCCCCACCTTCATCGTGCTTTATCGCGCTTTTTCTTGCTTTACCCCGCTTTCTCTTGCTCCCCAACTTGATCGCGCTTTCTCCGCTTACTGCACTTTATCCTGCTTTTTCTTACTTATAGCACTTGACGCTCCTTTCTCCCCCTTACCTCGCTTTATCACGCTTTCTCATGCTTATTTTGCTTTACCCCCGCTTTTTCTCGCTTACCGCGTTTTATCGCTCTTTCTATTGCTTATTGCGCTTTATTTCGTTTTCTCCCCTTTACCTCGCTTTATCGTGCTTTCTCTTACTTATTTCGCTTTTACCCCCCCCTTTCCCCCACTTGCTACGCACTTTATCGCACTTTCTCCCGCTTACAACGCTTTATCGCGCTTTCTACTGCTTATTGCGTTTTAGCACGCTTTTTCCTGCTTATTGCGCTTTCTCCTGTTCACCACGCTTGATTGTGCTTTCTCCGCTTATTGCACTTTATCACGCTTTCTCCTGTTTATTACACTTTAACCTGGGCTTTCTCCCCCTTACCTTGCTTTATCACGCTTTCTCCTGCTTAATTCGCTTTACCCCCCCCTTTCCTCTGCTTATAGCGCACTTTATCGGACTTTCTCCCCCTTACCGCACCTTACTGCACTTTCTCATGCTTTCTACTGCTTATTGCACTTTACCCCGCTTTCTCCTGTTTATTGTGCTTTACTCTTCTTTCTCTTGTGCACCACACTTTATGTTGCTTACCGCGTTTTATCGCGCTTTTTCCCACTGATCACACTTTACCCCATTTTCTCTTGCTTATTGCGCTTTATGGTGCTTTCTCTTGCTTACTGCGCTTTTCCCCCCTTATTGTACTTTACCCCGCTTTATTCCACTTGCTACCCTTTAACCCACTTTCTTCCGCTTATTGTGCTTTAAGTGGCTTCACCCCGGTCATGTTTGCTTTATCGCGCTTTAACATCTTTTTGTCGTTTACCTCGTATTAATTTGCTTTTCCTGCTTTACCCTGCTTTCGCCCGCTTTCCCGCGGGTTAACTTCTTTTATCGCGCTTTACCTTGCTTTACACGCTTTAAATTGTTTTTCACCCCTTTACCTCGCTTATGCCAAACATATCCCTTTTTCCTCTCTCATGCCCATTTCTCCATTCTTTCCACCTTCTCTTTTTCTTACCTTTTTTGTTTTCGCCCTCCTTATCCTTTTATGCCCCGTTATGCCAAACTTCCTCGCCTTTGCAAACTTATGCTCAACTTGCCCCTATTTCTTATCCTTATGCCCAACTTAGTCGCTTTTCCTTATTCTTATCATTTCCCTTTCCCCCTCCTTATGTCCAATTACCTTATCACTTTTGCCCCGCTTATATTATATTTATATTTATCGTTTCACCCAAAATTTCCCTAACAATTTTTAACATCTTCAAAATCATATGCTTATATCCTATGTATATGCTTAAAACAGCCTCCCCCTGCAGTAAAACAGCCTTGCACTGCGAGGCGTTTTTTTTGGTCAAACAGCCTCCAGCCTCCTACGCTACGCTCGCCGTGCACAGATTATATGTTTAGGTCCTCCATAAAAAATTTCTTCTTATGCATCATCCTTCTTAATTAGGATTACCCTTCCCAAAATGATCTATGATGGCTTCATAACCCATGACAAATCTCTTTTTAAATTTTTCCTGCTATAACTCCTTTGAATCAAAAGTCATGTTACCACTTCTCCCCATACCCCGAACGACTAGATGTTTGCCTAACCTATGCTTTTTCATACAAGTGCTCCCCTGTTGTTGGTTCTAAAAAATCATATTTTTCTTTTTTTTCGTCGTATTACTAGCGTTGTAGTTTTCGTAAACAAAATGGCAAATCAACGCATAGTTTGAAGCAAAATGAGATTTCCTTTACTACCATCCTTCCCCACAAATAAAGGTTTAGAAAGAAACAACATATAATGGGGGGACCCATGTTTTTTTTTCAAGATGAGATCAACCTTTAAAACCTCTCGCACAATTATTCCTCCGAGTCACTAGGTGTTACAATGTTTTCGAATGTAAATGGTTCGCTTAATGTTCAAATCAAACCGACTACTACCCTACATCCCATAGTTAAAGTCCCCGATTCCGAATGAACGTCGTCATTAGCAAAACCCTTGCGCATATGCCCGTCCAATCCAAATGTTTTAATACAATTTATCGTTAGATCCTAATTTGCCATGGGAAAATGAAAATTCACGAATCTCGTTTACAAACTAACACGCATGAATTATAAAAAAATTAATTTATGAACTTCACAAATTCATAACTCAAAATCAAAACCTTCAAACGATTCATGCAAATCTATTTCTGCAACACAATTTCGATGTTATGCATCTAGTCCCATGCACTTCAAAGATGACACCCAACAAAATAAAGATCAAAACAAAAACAACGACAAACACCACCGATTCTGTCGTGGATCTTGTCCAGAATTTGCAGGTTGGGCAACACCTGGACCCGCTATGGGATTGGCCCCTCGGTGAAATTGCTGGAGCTTAGGTCAAGCATTTTGAGATTTGCAAACCGAAAGGGCCCCGCTGTAGGTGTGAAGTTTGCGAGGCCGAGATGAATTTCGGTCAGGTTTGTGAGGTTCCCAAGGCTGGATGGCAAAACTCTCGTAAAATTTGCTACTTTGAGATTCCAAAGTTTCGGCGGCCAGCTCCCAAAAGCATCAGGCATTGGTCCAAAAACGCTTGAGTATGAAAGGTCCTGTGTATGGAGTTTTGTCGCCTATGAAATCCTTGTGGCTGAACGACCTTCCATGTAATTGTAACTCCGGTTCCAGCCCCTTGGGTTGTAGTGGAGCAAATCGAGGGGACAGTTGCCACTTGAATGTGTATTCCCAGATTCGGAGTAGTAAGATTTCCTAGCTAGCTTGTACAACCCAAATGAGACCGAAGATGGCATTAACGGCTGTTTCTGTGGTTCATCGACTAGCTAGAATGCTATGGGTCCCCGGCACACTATCTATGTACCGTGAAGCTCAGAAATTAGATTATCAAAGCTGTAGTATGATATTTTGCCTCCTCTTTTAGTGGCAAAATTTAAATCCGAATTGAATGTTTGAGAACGTACCGTCGGTAGGACCGAAAGGAAGGATCCCCCTTCGAGATGGGGCTTTGCACTTGACAACATAAAATAAGGACAAAGCAACAAGATCGATCGAAAGTTTTGAACCGAATCAAAGTGCCGACTGGCCCAACCCTCCCACAAAAGCTCCGCACGATCAAAAAGACCTGTAGCAAGTAGAAAAAGTCAAAAGGGGAGATAGAAGGCATGAATTACAATAATGACTAGACATAATATTCAACGAATCACTTATCCCCAGCTGAAAAAAAGGAAGACAATAGATTGATTAAGAAAACTGACTTCAAGTTTTCGTAGTAGAGACATTCCTAGTGTTAAATGAAGCATCTTGACTGCTAAATTCCTGGTTGCAAGATGTCCAAAACTTGACGGAATTTTTTGACTCTACGAATTGTAGGGACTGGAGTGTGAAAACGACCCCTGACTGAATGCACAAATTAAACGCTCTTGAACTAGTTTCCTCGCGAGTGCAACCACAAAAACAAGAAGACCCATGCAAGCCCAAATGATAATGCAAACATAAAAACGGATCTGAAAGTTATAAAAGTTTTTTTTGTGACCGTAATAACGACAGACTCTTAGAAATCAATCACGACCTGAAAGAAAGACTCGACAAAAATTCGAACTTGCTGAGCCACCGTCTGAGAGCGCTGCACAGGAAGATTGTAAAAAGACCCATAGTTATACAAAGGATCTATTCAGATTCGGCTGCTGTGGAGTTGGAACTTCGGCCGAACTCACCTAGCACACCTTCTGGAACTTGGCCCGAGATATTGAGACCGAGAGATTGATGACTCTGATTGAGTCTCCTGTGCATGTCGCTCTTAAACGATTGTGAGGAAGGAGGTATGTGGCCACCCAATTTGCGAGCCGCTTGTTTGCACCTATTATATTGTTTTTGAGTTCCAACAATGTTCTTCACCTTCCTCAAACAGTCCCTGTGTTGATCCCTCCCTGAGCCAAATAGCCACCCGTAATAGCATCACCAACATGGCTTGTTGTAAAAAAAGCCTCAAATTCCGGACCTCCGTTGTGTTGCAGGAAGAAAATCTGTGAACTTGAGAAAGCCATGAAACAAAAGCTGCTTGTACAGAAGCTAATTTTCTCCTCCCTATGGCTCCATACAAGACTTGCATGCCATTATATTCTTTCCTTTTGGGGGAATGTCTTTCCAGGCTTTGTCTATTCTCTCCTCTTCGAACTCCTATACTCTTATGATGCTTCCAGATGTCCAGAACATCCGTAAAGCTGATCTTGACAAAATCCATCACCACTAGGCTCCCCCCCCTCCCCCCCAAGAAAATTGAACATTCAAATTCTCATGATGTCGCTCAGAGGTGGAGAAGAACAACCGGAGGTATCTATGTTCAGGACTCGGAGTCTTTCGACCCGAGGCACTGAGCAGCTTGTCAGGTGTCAACGATTCCTTTTCGTCAACTTCTTCTACAGACCTGGATCATGAACAGGTTTCGAGCACTCCGTGTGGGGGAAGAAGAAGAATGCTTGCAACACAGCACAAGAGACGGCAAAGAATTCGAAGAAGGACAATGGCGAGTCTATCGGCAATTTTAAATCCAAAGCCAAAAAAATAAACTCCTCCACGAGAACCGCGTTGCAATTTCTGAACTTTCCATTTCCTCCTCTTGTTCTTCCTCCCCCAGAGAATAAAAATTTCCCAGAAATAAGGAACCCAATCACAACACAAAACTTCGTCCACCACAACTGCCGAAAAAGAAAAAGGGGAAAAGGAAAAAAACCAGTGATCAAATTCTATCTCCAAAAGTCTTTTTGTTTCTCTCACAGACCCATATAGGATAGTCACGAAGCGTAACAAAATTCGATGTTCACTTTGAGGTCCGGGTAGAGAATGAATGCATCACGACTTCTTATTATAACTCCGATGGCACTAGGAGATAAAAAATTGTTGCCTCTGGCCCGCACGATTGACTTAACACCATCTACTGCAACAATAGAGTGCAGAGTTGTGAGCGGCCACAAAAGTAAGAATCAAACAACGCTATTGTTGTTGTTGTCCTCGTCCTCCTGCACGTCCTAGTCCTTCTCCCTTCCCACCCTCTCTACTAAGAAGTCGTCTAGAAATCACATTTCTTCATGGAATCGAGAATTGTAAAAACTGAAAGAAAATAGACAGCTCTTTACACACAAATATGATGGCAATAACAACAAGAAGAAGTGGCAATGACAAGATTACTAAGACAACGAATGAAGAGAGAGCGTGATTCTAGGGTCGACCTCTTGAGTGCAAAAATATGTTTTTATTTTCATCATCTGCCCCTACTACCCCTCCTTCTGCCCATTTTTATTTTCCCGAGTTGAGCCCGGCCAAAGCTCAAAAGTGATTTTTTACTCGCTGCCCTGTAGTGCCGACGACCCAATGCTCAGAAAATTTTCTTGAACGTCTGGAGAAGTATTTTATTAGTGTTGTTATTCATCTGCCCCTACCACAACCGCCCCCACCTTTTTTTTCCCCCAGCCCCGAAGTTCCAAAAAATATTTTGATTTTCTGCCCATATTTCTGCTAAAAGGAAATTATTCACTGCCCCAATAATTGCTCCAAAGAAAAATAAATTCTGCCCAATATCTGCTCAAAAGGATTTGATTTGCTGCCCAATTTATTTTTTTCCTCCAAACTATTTAATTTTATGCCTAAAGAATTGCTCAAAAGTATTTTATTTTCTGCCCGAATGAGTTTTTTTAGGGGCCCACATCCGACTCTTTTGGATGGTGTCCACTTGTTTTAATAATCTGCCCCCCCTTTCCAAAATTTTACCAACCCAAAGCTCAAATTTATTATTTTTTCTGCCCAAAGAAATTATTCTTTATCATGACCATAAATATTAACATGCCTAAGTTATCTTTTAATTCTTGTCATCTGCCCTAAACCACCCTTTATTTTCAACCCAAAACTAAAAAAAGTACTTATTTACTTTCTGCCCGAAGCTGCTGCTTTTTTTTTTTTTTGGTGGGGTAATACCCGACTTGGGCTCCGCGTGACATGACATTACCCGTGCGCAACTCATTTTATATATTTTAAAGAAATTCATCTAAAAAAGAGTTTCATTTTACATGGTCACATTTCATCCATCTATGCATAACTATATTTTTATGATCAGTCACATGAAAATCAACTACCTACCTTACCTACCTACCCACCTACTTACATACTTACTTATGGAAAATGATATTTTAAAAATTAGTTACAGTTTTTCATTATTATTATTTTTCCAATTCTAAAAAATTGATATTATTTTTGTCCATACCCCACCTATAAGGATTTTGCTGTGAATCCATCATCTACCCACACAACCACCTTCCATTTTTCTTTCCAATTTTTTGTGATGTCAAAAATCTGAATTTTTTTTTATATTAGCAAAAATCAGTTGAATTTTCCCTTAAATTTATTTTTTCCACATTAATTTCCAAATGTTTCTCTTTTTTTTTTGTTTGGAAATAAGAAAACAAAAGAATGCTTGTTCATTCATGAGAGTTTCCCTTTTCAAAATTCTCACTTCCATTTTATTTTTGCCCCTCATATCTGGCGGGTATAATGAGATTGAAAAACACCAAAGAAAAAAAGAAAATGGATGCAAGTCTTTAGATCAAAAAAAAAAAAGCCCTTGACCGGGGCTTTACCGATATCGAGTTCACGTTTGGCTCTAATTCCCATGGGCCCTTATTCTGATACAGCCCGTTACCTCGGGCTTTACCCTAAGATTACATTATCCCTTTTACATTCCGCATGTCTTCTTGCTCAGGGTTTTATTTTCATTAAAATTAAAATTTTGTGATATAAACAATTTGGCACTGTTTTTTTCCCCAAAAATTAGTAAAAGTAGTTGAAGTTATACTAGAAATAAACAATCTTTTCCCCAAATAATTCTTTAAAAAATCATTGGTCATGGTATGCAGATTATTTTCAAAAAAACAAATTTTAATTAAAAAATTGTTTCCATTTTCACACTTTTTTAAAAAGATAGATCATGTACGGTAGGAATCGGTGGTACAGTCTTAATCTTTTTTGAGATTTTGGTCTTTAGGCTTGGGCAAAATTTATTAAACCCTACCGAATGTACCGTGACTGACGATATTGAGCTTTTGTGCGTTTGGATCTCGTGGGATGAGCCGGCTTTTGCTCGTCTTTTATGAGGAGGAGATGGTTACGCAACCTCTCCGTCCATGCCTGGCTCCGATGACATGGTCACCTTGTTCGGAGCTCCGCACAAAGTGAGAATTTGTCTTTGGAAAATGTACGAGGGTAGAAATGTTGGAGTTAGGGACGGGCAAGGAGAATTTTCGTGGTTCCTGTAATGGCAAAATTTTGCACAATTTGGCCGTGTCATATTTGTCTCCTCTGAAAAGAGGAAAAAAGAAAAAAGGAAATTTTTTTCTTGTGTAAAATTCAAAAGGTCCGTGCTAACAATATTTGCGTTTATTTACTTAGTGTTCAAACATAATTGCACGAGAACGAAATATGTAACCGTAGAATAAACTTGTGCCTTTTAAGCACAAATTGTAACATTCAATGCATTTTTTGAAGAGCAAATCATAAACCTCCTTTAACTTAAGTCTGAAATCCAAATTTCATTTTTTACCCAAGAAAACCCAAATTTATGACCACAAAAAAATTCTCAAAAATTCCATATCTCTTGCACCTTACGTCTAAAAATTACAAAATTGCATCTATGCGACCCTATTCGTTGAGGGCTTTGGAACGAAACCCAAAATGTGCCTCGCCTCTATATTGTTTAATTTTTATATGTAAAAGTGAGGCTAATTTTGACATTTCAACTAAGAGACCTAGGATCGTACAACTTTTTACCCATATATGGAGAATATCAAATAAATGGAGAGTTTAATTTTGAGTTTTTGATAAAAATAATCAACATCCAGTTCATGCATGACTCCTAGTTCCCAAAATATACCAGGAAGAAGCCTTTACTGTTGCATGCTTTTTGTATTCAGTAATAAGGAACATTTTTCTTAATGCGCACTATGGAGGTTACACAATATAGTTATCTGTAAAGTCGCGCAATTAGGGGTTGAGAACAGCCTGTTTTGCCATAATAGGGCATCAAATGTGTAACTGGAAATGAAAATTATACAAAACGAAATAACTGGGAACCCAACTAGTTTGCCCACCGATTTTGGTGGTAAACTGAGATTCATCCTGTCTGTCCTTTTTTCTAAGCGCCTCCGTTCCACTGCTGCTGCACATATTTTTGGGGGCGAGATCGAACTCTTTCGTCATAATGGGGGGGGGGGATGAGACGTACTATATCTGGGGACAACGTTCTTATAAAGCGAAATAACTGGGACCCAAATTGAGAATCGAAATGCATCGGAAAAAGTTCTTTCTGGTTACTGCTATTCATTCTTGAAGATCATGGTGATGTCAAAAATTCCAGTGTTTTTTTTAATAAACTTTTCTTTGGGATTGTGCTTTGTTGTAGACTTTGGAATCCACAAAATTTGCTTTTGGTGGACATTCTCTCTACCGCCTACTTTTTGTACCTCTCCCTGTAAACGGTGCCCTGATGAATTAAGTTTTTAAACATTTCAGAATTGTCAACAGAAGGAATTATTATGATACCATGAAAGATATGCTGACTGCCTCATCAGAATTGGTAATAATGTTTTTTCTTTTTTCTGAAATTATTTTTCATTATTGAAAAAGGTACCTACTTTATGGGGGGGGGGGGGGGGAAACAGGGAAATGAAAGAGAAACTAAAAAAGAAAGAGAAAGAAATGAAAATGAAAAAGAAAGAAGAAGTTTATATTTTTTTGAAATAAAAAAAGAAATATTAATAATCAATTTCGTTTTTCAGAAATTATTTTCCGTTTTGTAATTATTATTGAAGAACAAGGCTATTCGAAAATAAAATAAATGAAAGAGAAACTAAAAAAGAAAAAAAAACAAAAACAAAAAGGAAAGAAAGAATCATCAGAAAAAATATTAGTAATCTTTTTCGTTTCTTGGAAATGAATTTTTACTTTCTAATTATTATTTTAAAAACCAGTTTGAAAAAAAAAATGAAAGAGAAAGAAAAGTAATGCAAACCAGAAAGATAGAAGAAAGAAAGACAGAAAGAAAGAAGAAAATTTTCCGAAATGGTCAGAACCACGGTTGAGAACTCTAACGACCACCCTTATAACTGGTGGGCTCTATTTCAAGTTTGTGCATGATAACCGGAAAGTCTCTATTCCCTGTTTTTCATAACTGTCCCACGCTGCAAATTACGGAACCGTCTCACCACGATTGCACCACCTCTCCCGACGATTTGTGGATGAGAAATCCGAATAGACCTTCCATCCGCGAGCCTCACAGCACAAGTTTGTAATGAGTGTTCGGGAGCAAAAGCCGCCTCCAGAATGAAAAAGCCCGTTCGCGCCCTCGCCGTGTTGTGGTGCCTACTCTTTTCTTCTGGTATTCTTGTGATTCCCTACTGTGTTTTGCAGAGCTTCTTTATTTTCCGACGTAACTGTGCACTTACGACCGCGTCATAATTTCCGGTTCCAAAGCTCGTTTTAGATTCCTCCAGCGAAAAAATTTCACAATTTTTTTTCTTCGTTTTTTTTGCAATTTTTTTCTGATTTTGTTTGCGAGGGTTATTTCCTTTGGGTGTCAAGGTTTTATGGTCCCTTTGTTTCTTCGCCGTTTTGTTTCCAGCAATATAACATTTTGGCCCTGTCTTTCTGTTACAAGGATCTCATGAGCAACAGGCTGCTGTGGGGTGGACGACCCCGTGAAGCCCGAGAAGAAATCCAACCCTTCCTCGGCTGCTGCCGCAGATATTGAGAATGAGAGCCTCCTCGGTGTGCATGAATCTGATGTCGTCTTCAAAATGGTCGGAACGTTGCTCCAAGTTTCTTCCCATCATCCTTTCTGTTCCTTGTGACTATACTTCCGTTTCAATCTTAACCGCAATCTAGTGGACAGGGGGTTTTTCTTTTGTTGCTGGTTGGAAGTCTTGTGTTTTCTGCCTTCCATAGCTTTGCAGGAATTTACGGCTGAGCTTTCAGGGATGTTCCGCTTACTTGGTTGACTTTCTCCCCGATTTGCCTGTGCTTTCTTGCATCGAGATCGTCCCGCGCAAAGGAAAGTTTGTGGAGTTACCGGCATCCTAGAGGCTTGAACGTTATTAGGTCCCTCCGACTGCTGGTTTCCATGAGCTTCTTCTCCTCTTGTTTCAGGTTTGTTGCTGATCCTCCCGTCTGCTGCATTTGATACGCTGGTTAAGAGTGAGGACATTCGTTTTGGGAGCCCCTGGGTACTTGTGTGGAGGATGGAATAATCGGGAAGGATGCCGTTGAAAGAACCTTTCGCTACGTCTGAACCGCTGCCGTGTCATGGCTTTTTCTGCAGGCTTCTGGAGTGACGCTTCCCCTCAAGGAGGAACCTCTCTGTGGGATGGATGTTGATGATGCGGTCGAAGAGTTGGGCTCGCCTGCTGAACCCGTATCCTTTTGCATTTGCTGGTCGTAGCCCCATCCGTATCGTTATGTCATCACGGCATTGCGATCATGTTCTTTTGATCGAATTCCTGTCAAGTTTCTCTCTCTTTTGTTCGTAACCGTGACCTTGTTTTATGTTATTCAGATGCAAAATTGGGTGATCCTGTCCGGTGGTTCCTTTGTGTCTCGACTGGAATTCCGCGAGTCCCATGATTATTGTTTCTTTCATCCTAGTTTGCAGGGTGGTTCCGAAGATATCCTCGGCTCAAAACAGAAAGCTTCCCACAATTTCCCAGAAAGCTTGGTTGCCATTTGGGATGATCTACTGCGAGAATCTCCCGAGGTGCTCTCTTTTGCCGGCGGTTGATGGAGAAATCCGTGGACCCTATGATTGCACTGCCTTGGTATGTTGAAGCGTTGTCCCTAGGATGTGAATGATGTGCCTGACTCTGATCCTTGGTTTTGATCCCCGGAAGTGTAACCGGAGGGTATCCATAAGTATCCAGCTTCGTTCTCTGGCGGGCAGAAAACAAACCCTGAAATTGCTGTTGTGCTCTTGTCCTTGCGTTGCTTGTGTTGACAGACACACAAGGCCCAGAAGGATGAAGAGGATTGACTGAGTGCAGGAGAGTTGCGGGTAGGAGGAACGCTAGAGCTGAACTTAGGATGGAGTGCGCATACTGCTGTTGTGGTTTTGGTTAAGTACGCAGGAGGAGGAAGAGAAGAGGAGGACGAGGTGTAGGAGGGAGGGAGGAAGGGAGGGAGGAAGGATTTAGGGTTAGAAGAGAAGAGATGGAGACGGATTTAAGAGTAGAGGGCGGGAGCATGATCCGCGTGGCAGTGCTGGCAGTCGGGGAGATGCCAGCAGCTGAGCTGCGGGATTATATATATTTGTTACAAAAATGGATTCCATGAATAGTATTTTGTTACTGTAACTGATTTAATTTGTTTTCCTTCAACCTCTACTGCATCAGGGGGGCATGAACGCCTGGCGGAGTGAATCAGACCACCAACATTCCATCAGCTTGGGCAGCAATATGCGCTTCGTTGTGAAAAGGTCTTCTTGCAACCCACTCTTGCTTCAGTGAAGAGGAATTAATGTTTCATATCAGACAGTTCCTGATCTGTATTATTACAGTGGGGTTTAAGTAGCACACATTTCCCCCCACAGCATTTGTGCTGTGGTTTCTTGAACAGGCTTTTGGTCTGTGATTTCATTCTCTTTGAAAACTCTTCTCTATTAATGTAGTGTACTACTTCCAGTCTAGAAAAGTTCATTGCATTGTTGTATGCCAGCTCTGACCAGCTAGGCTTCAGGTGGGTTATCTTTGGACAGGATGGATGTTGTCAAACCTTATACAAGAAATCCATTTCATTGTAAATGAAGTCGGATCATGGTAGATGTCTGTTTCATGTACTAGTTCATTCAGTTAAAAGTGAGCTAACCAAGCTGCCTTGCAGTGTGCAGGAAACACGCCAGACAAGATATCTGGAAAGCAACAAAAGAAAAGGAGAATGATGAGTCAAGCTTTGGACGAGGCAAAAAATTGAAGGCCTTCACCTCAAAGAGCCAATGCCTCTGTTAAAGGTGCACACTTGCAGAACCCAAATAAAGTTCCCAAGTCAAGTTTCGGCATTACATAAGGGCAACAATTCCAGACCATTTTATTGTTTTTGGGTTGCTGTCCAAAGGAGTGAGCTGGACTGTTTCCACTTAATTCCATAACACTGCCACATGAACTGAGTGTTCAAAGTGCATAGGATAACGCAGAGTAGTATGTCATGTGGCATACACCAGTGCAAGATTAGCAAGAGCAAAAAGACTGTAGAAGTAGAACCTGCTCTGAGGACTGGAGGTCTCTTCTCTCCTAGTTGCCTTTGTTAGATGGTCAAGCCACTTGACACAGCCTGTGTGAACTGCTTGTAGAGAACCACGGAGGTCGATTATTTCTTCATCATGTAATTGGAGTTGTTGTGGAGGGTGCAACAGATTGTCAAAGTTGGTGGATGAGGAAGTGGAAGCTGATGAAGAGTTTTGGAACCAAGATGCTTTTAAAGAAGTACACCACTTCCCAGCCCTGTTTGCTGCTTTAGTGTTTTCTATTTATCCAATTCCAGGCTACCATTGTTGCTCCGACAGAGGGTTAGGAAGCCAGATTCAGTTGAATGTGGCTGAGGTTCTGGTTAGACAGTGAAGAAGTGCATGTAGTAATGAAAGAACATGATCTTTTTTTGAATTTTGGTGCACCCTTCTGTGTACTCACTTTGCAAATTATCAATTAGACCGATCAGTGACACTGTCAATGGGTGGCATTGAATTGCAGGATGATGCAGACAATGAGTATAAAGAAGAACTGGAGTTTGATAACGAGTTTGACAGTGACTTTGATGATGAAGTAAGTCTAAATTGAGAATGCAACTGCGTAATGTTTTCCACCACCCAAACATTGGTTTCCAAGCACATTAGAGTTCCATTGTCTTTATTCTCCTCTGATATGGAGTCATGTATGGGATTGGCCTACTATTGCTCAAGTTCTTGCACTCATGCATGTCAATGGACTCAATTGTTCTAGCCATTTTTTTGTACTTTATCCTCCCTGGATTTCAATGTAGATTCCCACGGGATTAAATGTTGCTTGGGAAGATCTGATCTGAAAATGGACTATATCATTGCTCATTGGGGTTATTTGAGTGTAGCACACTCTCAGTTTACCTTGTTGTACATGGATTTATTTTTCTACAGGAAGAAGATGAAGAACCAGAAGATTTTGAATTTTTTTGTTGGTGTGTGTTGGGGGAAGAAGGGCTGTGGGGCTTGCTGGGTTTGTGTTTTTGGGTTTAGGGTTTCTTCCATTGACGTCCACTGGAAGAACACAGATTCTGATGAGATTCTTTTTTAGGGCTAGTTGTGAGGACATTCTACTCAGATGTACAGGTGGGAATTGTATGCACAAAAAAGGCAGCCATAAAGACTTTGGAGTTTAAAAAGACACTATCTACATGTGTGTGAAATATTCGGAGACGTATAAGAACTGGAAAGTGAGTGCAGGTGCAGAGAAGTGGTTGGATGTGGAAATGTGGGAGAACGCGGGTGCTTGCATTGCAACCTTGAAGGCTCATGGCTATCGAATCCCTGTCACACACATTGCCCCTGACACAGTACCCGTCTAAAAGTGTGGCCTTGTTTCTGGTTTTTTTTTATCAAATTTCTTTCGCTGTAGTGGAGTCTTATGAAGCAGGTTGCTGAAGATTTTCTTTTTTTTCTGTGCTGGATTTTCCAGTATCCAGCATATATATTTGGCAAAACCATCGGCTACATAGAAGTCCTGCTATCAGTTCATACTCCTGTCCTGACGTTTCCTGAATCCCAGTAAGATAATTAATTATGTTTTGATGAGATTCTTCATTATTTGCAGTCTACCGGATAAGCAATCTCATGTATATTGTTGGGTGGTGAGGGTAGGTTTCTATTCATGACATGGACTGGAGAGTATCGACAGCAGTTTGCGGACGCAGAACTCGAGGCTCTCTTGTCTGCTGCACCGTCTCTCCCTGAAGAAAGTGCGGGAGCAAAGATCCCTAACGGCAAGCGAGAAGAGTCTACTGCAGCGGCAGCGGCAGCATCGGGCGGTACCGCATCTGAAAGGGTGTCTGCAGCTTCTTCTTCGTTGTTGAAGAAGAGGAGCAACGTTAGTAGTAGCTTCAGATCAACAACCCTGAAATTAGGAAATTAGGTTTTAGTATTTTCTTTTTTGTTGCATTCACAAAGTAGAGAAAATTTAGGTTTCGGTGCTTTCTTTTTTGTTGCATTCACAAAGCAGAGAAAATTAGGCTCTAGTGCTTTCTTTTTGTTGCATTTATAAAGTAGAGAAATTTAGGTTTTATTGCTTGCTTGTTTGTTGCATTTACAAAGCGGAAAAAATTAGGTTTTTGTTATTGAATGATGAGTCTTGGAATGGATTGATGGATTTGTTATAGGCGAGCAGCTGAAGGAGCAGGTGGCAGAGAGGGAAAGCTAGCAGTGCTGTCAGAGAGGTTGCAACAGGAGGGGCAGGGAAAGCCTAACATGACACATCCTTCTGTTCCTATTGGCTCGGAGGATGTTGCTTCCATTCGTAAAGAGGTAACTTTATCAATGTCACGCATTTTTAATGTCTCAGTATGTTCTAGAGCAGGAATGGTTTTTATGGTCTTCAAGAAAGGGGCTGTAAAAATGAAGTTTAAGCAAAGGGGATAGGTTGGAAGGCAAGGGGAGTTCACATTTCCTGTGAAGGACCATGTGGAGTTGGGGCTTGCTCTTGATCTCTTTGACTTTGAAGCTGCATCTGAGGTTTGTTCTGCATGGCCATGTAATTTAGTCACACTAAATCGATGCTCTACTGAAATGGATTCTTGGAATTTTGTCGGACCTATAAATGCCATGGGAATGGCTGTGTGCGCATGATTCCAGGTTTGTTATCAATCTCATGGTTATCTTCTTGCATTCACTGGTTGGTAAGGATTAATTCTAGGAATCCACTTCAAAAGGAGCTGGATTACATGCACAATCTATGAGGTTATCAAGGGAGGCCCCATGAACATTGTTTTTGAGCTGTTTGGTTAGGCAATGTTTGTGGGGGCCGGGTTCTACTCGGTGCTCGTGGGTGATTCGGTCGGCTGATTGGTCACCGAATTGTTGGCGAGCTCTCTTTTGCTGACCTCGATGTATGTAATTTCTCACACTAAATCAATGCTCTACTGAAATGGATTCTTGGAATTTTGTCGGACCTATAAATGCCATGGGAATGGCTGTGTGCGCATGATTCCAGGTTTGTTCTCAATCTCATGGTTATCTTATTGCATTCACTGGTTGGTAAGGATTAATTCTAGGAATCCATTTCAAGAGGAGCTGGATTACATGCACAATCTGTGAGGTTATCAAGGGAGGCCCCATGAACATTGTTTTTGAGCTGTTTGGTTAGGCAATGTTTGTGGGGGCCGGGTTCTACTCGGTGCTCGTGGGTGATTCGGTCGGCTGATTGGTCACCGAATTGTTGGCGAGCTCTCTTTTGCTGACCTCGATGCATGTAATTTGGTCACATTAAATCGATGCTCTATTGAAATGGATTCTTGGAATTTTATCGGACCTATAAATGCCATGGGAATGGCTGTGTGCGCATGATTCTAGGTTTGTTCTCAATCTCATGGTTATCTTATTGCATTCACTGGTTGGTAAGGATTAATTCTAGGAATCCATTTCAAGAGGAGCTGGATTACATGCACAATCTGTGAGGTTATTAGGGGAGGCCCCATGAACATTGTTTTTGAGCTGTTTGATTAGGCAATGTTTGTGGGGGCCGGGTTCTACTCAGTGCTCGTGGGTGATTCTGTCAGCTGATTGGTCACCGAATTGTTGGCGAGCTCTCTTCTGCTGACCTCGATGCATGTAATTTAGTCACACTAAATCGATGCTTTACTGAAATGGATTCCTGGAATTTTGTCAGACCTATAAATGCCATGTGAATGTCTTGTTCTTAATTTCATAATTATATTATTGCATTTAACTGTCGGTCGTCACATTTGCCGGAAAAGAAAATTTTATAAGGAATAATATATAATAAAAAATGTCAGGATGAAACGATCCTTTCAATCCATCTGTCCGTCCCATCGTGCATCCGTCCATGCCTTCATCCATCAATGTACATTAAATGGTGACTGTCCGCCTCCTATAGGAAAAAATAAAAATTGCCCTCCACCCTTCAACATTAAAAAAAAGAAGGAAAAAAATTGAAGTGCACCCTTTCCCCTGTCCCATAATGACTTTGTAAAAAAAATTACCCCCGCTGAACCCTTCCCTAGCCCCTCCACAATGAAAAAAACATTTAACCCCAAAATGTACCCCTTCCCCCCTCCTCCTTCCACCTTTTCATATATCTACAGGGAAAAAAAAAACATACACCTCCACCCCCCTCCCCCTCAACAATAAACAAAAAAAGAAAAAAATCAAGGTGCACCCTTTCCCCGGGTGCACCCTTTCCCCCGTCCCATAATGATTTTGTATAAAACATTACCCCCTTCCTCTTCCTAGCCTCTCCACAATGAAAAAAAAACATTTCCAGAAAACCTTAAATGTACCCCTTTCCCCCCTCCTCCTTCCACCTTTTCATATATATGGGAAAAAGAAAACATTAACCTCCACCCCCCTCCCCCTTAATAGTAAAAAAAAAGAAGGAAAAAAATCAAGGTGCACCCTTTCCCCCCTCGCACAATGAATAAAATATAAACCCTGGCCTTCCTGGCCCAGTAAAAAAGTAATTTATGAAAGTTACAAGTAGTAAAAAAAGTAAAAAAAGTAACAAACTTTACCCCTTTCAGCAGGAAAAGTAACTTATAAAAGTTACGAGCAGTAAAAAAAGTAACAAAAAGTGAAAAAGGTCAACGAAAACAGCCCCGCACTGCGGGACAACAGCCCCGCACCGCGATGCTTTTTTGGTGGTCAAACAGCCCCCAGCCCCGCGCACTGCGAGCGTAGTGCGCAGATCATATGTATAGGACCTTGAACCGTTTGAAGGGTTGTCTTTTGCAGATCGCCTTTGCATCAGTTGGATTCAAACTCTATGTGTCTAATTTATGAGGGTACGAAGCATAAGATTTTTCTTGTCGAAGAGGTTACGGTGTTGTTGAAGTTCTATGGCAGATTTTCAGCACGTCATTTGTCGCTGGCTGTTCTTTCTTATGGTGCTTCCAGACTCAAGAATTTCAGGTATTGCTCTTGATGATGCCAAATTCTGGATGTTGGCCTCCATTTCTTTCTGTGTACCATTGTTGTTGGGCCTAGGGTCTGAAGATTTGTGAAATTTCGATCATATGAGAGTAGTTCTTTGTTTGAGAGTCGACTGATGTGTACTAATCATATCAGCAGGTCCAATCACTTAATGGGCAAAAACCAGATGAACAGAATATCATGTGTTGTTTTCTCTCCACCCTTCATGTTTTTCCCAAATAATGTGTAGAGTCTGACTTCTAGGGTGGTACTGTATGTGTATCTAATGGTAGGCGACAGAGTCTACAAATTGACTCTTTATTGCTTGATTGGGAATCAGAGAAGAGCTCAATAATGTGCAGCAATGTATGATGTTTGTAACTGCACGGGTTTGTCAGGAATTTTCGGACCTTGTGTGAATGAATGGAAAATCCATGCGTGACAGCAACACCGCCGTTTGTATGGCAGCTCCCACCATGTTGTTTTTTCACTTGTCAATATTTGAAGAGGAGTGCAAAGCTATTAGATCTTGAGAGCAACGGCGCTCTTCTTGTATGTCATGAGAGCCACTTATTCGAGGCTGGGAGGATTTTTGGATTCCTCTCGGCTCTCAAAAAACAAGAGCGGAATGGCAGTTTGCCAATGGATGAGACTGCTAAGACTCATGGTATCGCTGAGTGTTACCATACCATGGATTTATGTACAATGACAAGAAGCCAATTCGATGATGATGGCTGCTAGTTCTGTGAGTTCTTTTTACCTTGCTGACTGGACCATTGTGATACTAATTTATTTCCAAGAGTTTTGGTTCAAATAGCCCGTTCTATTACTTTCGTAAACCAATTGGTGGCATCTCCTCTCCGCAAGTCTCGAATATTTTCTGGTGCTATGATCTAGACTTTGGTTACTGTGCAGTATTTTGAATGTGGAATTTTGATGGCAGAGTCACTGGCCGGTACATTAGCTGTGGCTACCTCGTGAAGACAAGCGAAGTGTTGAAATTTGGGCGGTCTTGTTTCATGGGCTCTAATTAATTGCAAATGACAATGGTGATGCCTGGAGGGGCACAGGGACACAACGAGGTCATGATGATGTATGTTGGCTTGAAGAATGGCTACCAATTGATTTGGCGGAAGTTGTGCGCATTTTCTCAGTTTCATACAATGCACATGTACTAGAAAGATCCCCTCATGGTCATGTATCACATGTTGCGAATAATGTATACCAGACTCTCATTAATCCTAGGTACAAGTCACCTTTCTTTGATTTTCACAATGTCATGTTTGGGCAAATATAGTGGTTTCACTCACAAATATATCAAGCAACTAAAATTTTCAGATTTAAGATTTGTTACTCAATCATTGGGTCATCTCTCAATCGTATAGGGAATTTGTACACTTATCAATGATAGTATATCGGCCAACTTTAGATGGTGTTTCAACACTTCCTGAAACTGAACATATCATAGTGATGTATGGTGCAGGGTGAATGGAATCATCCTTATTGCTGAAATATGCTATGTTTTTGGAGATTGGTGTTAAAAAGTTTGGTTTTGAAAGTGGAAAGGGCCTTGACTTTCTAAAATCTGAAAATGCCAAGAGGACAGCTGAAGTGCAAGAATGTGCCACAATTCTTTTGAGCAATGTTAGAGGTGTGCATTCGATGATATATTTCGATCACACATAAATATAGACTTAACTAATATGAAATGTAGAAGTCGATTAGATATTTCCTCAAAGTTCAGTGTAGCAAATGAATATGTTTTGTGCAGGTATAAATGGCATCATCCTATTGTGTTAATTGGTCATAGTTTTGGGAGGTTGGTGTCGAAGAGCTTGGTTGTAAAATTGAAGAGGAAATCAACCATCAGAAATCCTATTAATTCCAAGCTTGCATGTACTTGTTCACTGGTATTCGTTCAATGCCTCTTACGAAACCAAGGAAAGGATAAAAGAATAAAAGAAAATGCATTGGCACAAATTGGAAAAAATAGGGGAAAAAAATATAAATGATAAAAACAAAAACAAAGAAACAAAGTAAAAAAGAGTTAAAATTGGGAAATATGGCCCCCAAAAAAATCCAGTAAGAAGAGGAAAAAGAATAATATAAAAAAGGAGAAAGAAAGGAAAACAAAGCCCCCCCTCCCGAACCACTCAACAATGAAATTTTTTTTTGAGGAAAAACTTAACCCCCTTCCCCTACTCCTTCCACATGTTAAATGGAGGACGCAAAAAAAAGGCATTCCCTTGTACCCCGTCTCCCCCTCCAAAGTAAAATAAGTTTTTAAAAAAATCAAGGCGCACCCCCTCCCCATGAATAATGAATAAATATAGGAAGGAGGATGAAGAAAGGAAAATAAAAATAAAAATTGCAACCAAACTTCGAAGTTCGATTAAGCAAATGAATATGTTTTGTGCAAGTATAAATGGCATCATCCTATTGTGTTAACTGGCCGTAGTTTTGGAGGGTTGGTGTCGAAGAGCTTGGTTGTAAAATTGAAGAGGAAATCAACCATCATAAATCGTATTATTCCGAGCTTGCCTGTACTTGTACATTATTATTCGTTCAATGCCTCTTACGAAACCAAGGAAACGATAGAAGAATAAAAGGAAAGACATTGGCACAAATTGAAAAAAATACCGAAAAAAATAATGATAAATAAATAAATAAACAAAGCAAAGAAGAGGTAAACTTGGGAAATATGGCCCCCAAAAAAAATCCAGTAAGAAGAGGAAAAGAAAAATATAAAAAAGGAGAAAAAAAAATGAAGACCAAGGAAACCAAAGTGCAATGAGACTTCAACAGAAACCATAAGTAGGCAACATAGAGCTCACTTGTTTCCCCAGCAAAAAGCTAATGCATAGATGCAGCTGCATATTTTTTCTTGAGGATCAGATATTGGGGCAGAAGCTCCTTCCACATTTCCAATGAAGGGGAAAAAAAAACCTAAACCTCCACCCCCCTCCCCCCTCAATAGTAAAAAAAAGAGAAGGAAATAAATCAAGGTGCACTCTCAACCCCCCATCGCAGAATGAATACAATACAAACCCTGGCCCTTCGCAACAATAAAAAATAATTTATGAAAGTTATAAATATTTAAAAAAGTAACAAAAAGTGAAAAACAGCTTCGCATTACGCCCAAACAGCTCGTCATATGTACAGGTTCTTGTGGTCAAACAGCCTTGAGCTTGCGACCTTATGACGGTAATGCACAAATCATATGTATGGGTTGTTTAAGCGTAGTGCGGGGCTGTTAGAAGGAGTTAAAAAAAATAGATGATATGTATAGGTTTGAACCAAGGTGGAATATGCTCTAAACCATCACAAAGCTACCTTGTAGGTACAGGAAGTTGTCTACATGAAGAACCCTAAACCCATAACTGGAGTTGTACTTTTGTTTGACCATGTATAGGAGTGCCTTGTGAATTGGGTGAGTGAACATCCTGTAGTAGCACTGTTTATCAATACTATCCAATGTTGATCATCATTTACTAAAGCAATACCAATACAAAGTTTGTAAACATGTTGCTGCGATATTGTACCTCTTGCTACCAATGGTGCATACGCAATTTCTAAATGCTTTTGTTGTGTTGTGCCCCTAACACATTTGCAAAATCACAATAAACATGAATACAACATTGATTCACTCTTGAATATACAACTTGCAATTGTGTTGTTGCAACATTACATCACCTACCTTCAACAACAAAAAACACAATACAAATACAATGTCAGGAAAGTGTGATTATGACATATATACAGTAACATAAACAATAAGAATAAAACATCGAGTCAATATTGAATAATAAATTTTTTAGCTATGTTGTTGCAACATTACATCCCTTACGTTCAACCAAACATGTGCAATGCAAATATGATGTTGGAAAAAAATGAGTACTAAGCCTGTCAAAATATAGACAACATGAATATAATAGAGAATCGATACAAGAATAGAGTTTGTAACCATATTATAACAACATTGCATCGTTTACAATTAAAAGTGCATATCCAATACAATCACAATACTCATGCAATATCATTACAATATCGACAACATGTGAATACAACATGTCAAACAACAAAAAACCAATGTAAATACGGTGTTACATCATTTATCATTTAAACAATACCAAAATTAAGTCTTTACAATCTAAATTGTTTCAATGTCTATTTTACATGAACAAAGCATTAAAACCTTGGACATTTTGAGAAGTATTCTGAAAGTGTTTAAATAACACCAATACAAATTAGGGGTCCCCGCTTTGTGATGGACTTGAAACAGAAGACATCTGAAGCAGAAAAAAACCGTAGACCGCCATAAAAAGAAATAAGGAATGGAGACAATCCAAGAAGCTTACAATCTGACCCTTAAACCTTACCCTTCTTGGTTTTTTCATAATCGACATTCTTGTTTGTTAAAAAACAAAAGTCTAGGAGCTGGGCCCCCCCAAAACAAACTTGGGGTTCTTCCCTTTTTCTTGTTGGTCCATTGGCCTCCAATGCTCAACCACCTCAATGTTTCATACACAAAATCTAACTCCAAATGCATTTGGTCTAAAAAATGGTCAAGCTAACATTAATTAAAGTGTCTGTCTAAAAGGGCTTCACAACCTTTTTGGTAGATCGTAGTGATGACATTCGGGGGAAATTTAATTTTAAATAATGAAATAAAAAATAAAAAAACATCCCTTTCCCTTCCTCCTTCCACGCGTCAAATGAAAGCAAACAAATACATTAACCTCCACCCCCCTCCCATCCCTTTTCAACATTCGAAAATTAAAACAAAAAAAAAAAACTCCCTCCCGTCCCCCTTCAACGCATTAAAAAAAACCCCTCACCCCAAGTCCCTAGCCATTCAACAATGAAAAAAACAATTCGAGAAAAAACATTCATCCCTTTCCCTTCCTCCTTCCACATGTTTTTCTGATCCCTTCCACATTGATTTTAGCCTTGCACTGCATTGGGTGAGTGTAATGAGCATTGCGTATGTATAGCTTGGCATTGCGCTGGATTTTTTGCGGTCAAACAGCCTTGTGCTTGCGACCTTATAATTATAAGGCTCACATCATATGCACAGGCTGTTTGCCTGCAGGGGAGAACTATTCCAAAAAATGAGGAAAAAAAAATCATATGTATAGGTTTGACCCAAGGTGGAATATGTCCTACACCATCACAGACGTACCCTATAGGTATAGGAAGTTGTCTACATGAAGTGTTGTAATTCCATTTAATCTTAGTTAAAATAATATAAACTTAGTTGGACTAACCTGAACTTGCCTAATTAAATTCAACCCAACTAAGTTAATGTACACTTGGCTAAACTAAATTTGACAAAATTCATATAATTTTGGAAAAATTAACGAAAATTTGGGACCCAAATAATATGCTTCAAATATTTTCCAGCAACCATAAGGCCTACTACTAACCAATGAAAAGTGGGGAACTACCCTATACATATGATCTAGGCATCAGGCCCATAAAAAAAAACTAACCCCCCTTCCCGACCTCTTTGCACATGTCCAATGAAGGAGAAAAAAAAACACCTCAACCTCCGCCCCCTCCTCTTCAACAGTACAAGAAATCAAAATAAATAGATAAAGGTCCTTACACCTTTTCATATATCTAGGGGAAAAAAACATTGACCCCCACCCCCCTCCCCTTCAACAATAAAAAAAAAGAAAAAAAGAAATCAACATGCACCCTTTCCCCCGGTGCACCGTTTCCCCCGTCCCATAATGATTTTGTATAAAACATTACTCCCTTCCTCTCCCTAGCCTCTCCACAATGAAAAAAAAACATTTCCAAAAAACCTTAAATGTACCCCTTTCCCCCCTCCTCCTTCCACCTTTTCATATATTTGGGAAAAAGAAAACATGAACCTCCACACCCCTCCCCCGTAACAGTAAAATAAAAGAAGGAAAAAAATCAAGGTGCACCCTTTCCCCCCTCGCACAATGAATAAAATATAAACCCTGGCAAAACCCTGGCCCAGTAAAAAAGTAATTTATGAAAGTTATAAGTAGTAAAAAAGTAACAAACTTTACCCCTTTCAGCAGGAAAAGTAACTTACAAAAGTTACGAGCAGTAAAAAAAGTAACAAAAAGTGAAAAAAGTCAACAAATACAGCCCCGCACTGCGGGAAAACAGCCCCGCACTACAGTCTCTTTTTGGTGGTCAAACAGCCCCCAGCCCCGCGCACTGCGAGCGTAGTGCGCAGATCATATGTATAGGATTAATTCTAGGAATCCATTTCAAGAGGAGCTGGATTACATGCACAATCTGTGAGGTTATCAAGGGAGGCCCCATGAACATTATTTTTGAGCTGTTTGGTTAGGCAATGTTTGTGGGGGCTGGGTTCTACTCGGTGCTCGTGGGTGATTCGGTCGGCTGATTGGTCACCGAATTGTTGGCGAGCTCTCTTCTGCTGACCTCGATGCATGTAATTTGGTCACACTAAATCGATGCTCTACTGAAATGGATTTTTGGAATTTTGTCGGACCTATAAATGCCATGGGAATGGCTGTGTGCGCATGATTCTAGGTTTGTTCTCAATCTCATGGTTATCTTATTGCATTCACTGGTTGGTAAGGATTAATTCTAGGAATCCATTTCAAGAGGAGCTGGTTTACATGCACAATCTGTGAGGTTATCAGGGGAGGCCCCATGAACATTGTTTTTGAGCTGTTTGGTTAGGCAATGTTTGTGGGGGCCGGGTTCTACTCGGTGCTCGTGGGTGATTCGGTCGGCTGATTGGTCACCGAATTGTTGGCGAGCTCTCTTCTGCTGACCTCGATGCATGTAATTTGGTCACACTAAATCGATGCTCTACTGAAATGGATTCTTGGAATTTTGTCGGACCTATAAATGCCATGGGAATGGCTGTGTGCGCATGATTCCAGGTTTGTTCTCAATCTCATGGTTATTTTATTGCATTCACTGGTTGGTAAGGATTAATTCTAGGAATCCATTTCAAGAGGAGCTGGATTACATGCACAATCTGTGAGGTTATCAGGGGAGGCCCCATGAACATTGTTTTTGAGCTGTTTGGTTAGGCAATGTTTGTGGGTGCCGGGTTCTACGCGGTGCTCGTGGGTGATTCGGTCGGCTGATTGGTCACCAAATTGTTGGCGAGCTCTCTTCTGCTGACCTCGATGCATGTAATTTAGTCACACTAAATCGATGCTTTACTGAAATGGATTCCTGGAATTTTGTCAGACCTGTAAATGCCATGTGAATGTCTTGTTCTTAATTTCATAATTATATTATTGCATTTAACTGTCGGTCGTCACATTTGCCGGAAAAGAAAATTTTATAAGGAATAATATATAATAAAAAATGTCGGGATGAAACGATCCTTTCAATCCATCTGTCCGTCCCATCGTGCATCCGTCCATGCCTTCATCCATCAATTTACATTAAATGGCGACTGTCCGCCTCCTATAGGAAAAAAAAAAAATTGCCCTCCACCCTTCAACATTAAAAAAAAGAAGGAAAAAAATCGAAGTGCACCCTTTCCCCTGTCCCATAATGACTTTGTAAAAAAAATTACCCCCGCTGAACCCTTCCCTAGCCCCTCCACAATGAAAAAAACATTTAACCCCAAAATGTACCCCTTCCCCCCTCCTCCTTCCACCTTTTCATATATCTATAGGGAAAAAAAAAACATACACCTCCACCCCCCTCCCCCTCAACAATAAACAAAAAAAGAAAAAAATCAAGGTGCACCCTTTCCCCCGGTGCACCCTTTCCCCCGTCCCATAATCATTTTGTATAAAACATTACCCCCTTCCTCTCCCTAGCCTCTCCACAATGAAAAAAAAACATTTCCAGAAAACCTTAAATGTACCCCTTTCCCCCCTCCTCCTTCCACCTTTTCATATATCTGGGAAAAAGAAAACATTAACCTCCACCCCCCTCCCCCTTAATAGTAAAAAAAAAGAAGGAAAAAAATCAAGGTGCACCCTTTCCCCCCTCGCACAATGAATAAAATATAAACCCTGGCCTTCCTGGCCCAATAAAAAAGTAATTTATGAAAGTTACAAATAGTAAAAAAAGTGAAAAAAGTAACAGAATTTACCCCTTTCAGCAAGAAAAGTAACTTACAAAAGTTACGAGCAGTAAAAAAAGTAACAAAAGGTGAAAAAGGTCAACGAAAACAGCCCCGCACTGCGGTGCTTTTTTGGTGGTCAAACAGCCCCCAGCCCCGCGCACTGCGAGCGTAGTGCGCAGATCATATGTATAGCCCATAAAAGGCTTCCCCTGGCCTTCCTGGCCCCCTAAAAAAAAAAATCAAGGCACACACCCCTTCCCCGGGCTTCCCCTGGCCCTCCTGGCCGAGTAAAAAGTAATTTATGAAACTTACAAACAGTAAAAAAAGTAACTAAAAGTAACTAAAAGTGAAAAAAAGTCAACAAAAACAGCCTTCCTACGCGATCAAACAGCCTGTCCCTACGAAGGCTTTTTGGCGGTCGAACAGCCTCCAACCTGCGTCCTTACGAGACGTAGTGGCCAGATAATATGTATAGGATGGAGACCGGAACAGAGCCTCTTCAGCCAGGAAGTCATTGTCTAGAATGTTTCTTCCTTCTACAAAACCGGTTTGGTTTGGTCTGATCACGAAAGCAAGGAATTCTTGGATTCTTCTACCTAAAGTTTTGGCAATGATCTTGGTTATGCTTCCCAAAAAGTGTGATTGGGCGCCCATTCCCCGGTTCTGAGTGCTCCCTTGACTTGGGAATCAGGGTGATCATGCCCTCGTTGATGAGTTCTCAAGTCAATCCCCGTGCTAACATGGCCTTGAAAGCTCGTACTCACGTGGGGGCTACCTCGTTCACGTATTCTTGAAAGAATTCTGTTGGGATTCCCTCGTGCCCTGGGGCCTTGCCTTTGGGGACCACGAAGTGTCGTTGCTGATGAATGAATGAAAAAAGCTTCACCCTTATGAAATGGTCCCACCTCATTCTAGCCGGGTTGTGGATACTATGACATGAATTCGCGATTTTCGAGTTTGGAGCCTAAAACATTACGCTAAAATAGCCTGGCATTATTATGCTGGGTTCTTGTTGTCGTCCAACGGCCTCCAGCCTCTGACCATCTGAGTGTAATGCTCGGACCGGGAGTTAGAAACGTTATTAAAAACGTTTTTGACGTCGACTTGCATCATGACCCGATCGAGGTGTCGGTTTAGGAAGACTCTAATGCCAAAAATGATGGTCTCGTCGCCTTGGGGGGGGGTCAATATTCCAAACTGATGGGGGGATAAGTACTTTTGATAGGCCCCCTCAAACTGTAGGACGATGGAATGATTAATAAATCGAATAAACACTTCACCTCCGGCAATAACACGAAGACCTTCGAGTTTGGAGCCTAAAACATTACGCCCAAACAGCCTGACATTATCGATTGTCGTTATCACATTTGGCAAAAATGGGGACCGCCCGACGACATCATTCTTTCCTGGCCTTTTGTCATGCCTGGTGAAGCTGTCTTCGAGAGAGAAGTTGACCCCCCTGGAGTCCGAGGGTACCGTGACAGGCTTCTCCTACCGTAATGATGACATTCTTCATTTTGCGCATTAAAATTCTTTAAAATTCTTCGTATAGCACCTTGTCAAAACATTATTGACCCGCGAACGTTTACCAAATGACACTGGTTGATTTATAAAATTCGTTAAAATTCTTGCTTCTGTGGGCTTCCATAACATTCTCGCACCGTGAATGTCATAACTCTGTCTCCCACATCGGACGACCGCTTGACATCCTTCGCAGTTTTATCCTCTATTTTCTTCGGACAGAGAGATGCCGGAAGCATTTTGATAATAGGTAGTCCTCTAGGAAATCCTTCTGCCGGCCTGGGTTGCTACCGTTGAGGTTGGAATGGCCGCTTGGAAGGCCATTAATTCCCTTGCGTCCACCCGGGACCCTAGTATTCAAGATAGGTTGAGGAAGATTCCGATGCCAAAGATGATGGTCTCGTAGCCTTCAGGGCTCAATATTCCGAACTGATGGGGGGGATAAGTACTTTCGAAAGGCCCCCCCAAACTATAGGACGATGGAATGATTAATAAGTTAGACTTAGAGACCTAGGATTGTACAACTTTTTACCCATATATGGAGAATATCAAATAAACGGAAGGTTTAATTTCGAATTTTTTATAAAAATAATCAACTCCCCACTTGTTGATGCATGACTGCTGGTTCCCAAAATGTATGATGTGGTTATTCGAAAAGAAGAAGCCTTTACTATTGCATGTTTTTTGTATTCAATAATAAGGAACATTTTTTTTAAGGCAGGTTGTGGAGGTTACACAATATAGTTGTATGTAAAATCACGCAATCAGGGGTTGAGAACGCCTAGTTTTGGCATAATAGGGCATCAAATGTGTAACTGAAAATGAAAATTTTACAAAACGAAATAACTGGGAACCGAACTAGTTTTCCCACCGTAAACCATTTATCCTTCATAACTTTGCGTTATGAGATAGAAATATTCATAACAGTGGTTAGTAATTAAAATTGATAATATTTATTACGATAATTTCAGTAATGATTGTTCTAATAATGATTGTAATAATTTACAATAGTAATTATAATCTTTCTTACACTAATATTTCTAGTAAATTATTATAATCATTCTTACACTGATATTTCCAATAATTAATACTTTAATATTACTCTAAATATTTAAATTGCTTGTTGCATCCTTCTTCCCTTGTTCGGCTCTTCTGGATCACGTTGACGACTTGAACATATTTGGGTACAGATCAGATATGACAGTATAATTTTTTTTAAATCCTGAGGAGTACCCAATGTTCCCCTATTTGTATTTTCCGCTGACCAAATAGTTAGGCACCAGACCTTCAAGGTAAGTTTTTTTCCCTTCTTCTTTTTTATTTTGCATCGTGGAGCTCGGAGCTGCAGCTCCAAGGTCGTGGAGCCTGGAGCTCGGAGCTGCGCTGCAGCTCCAAGTTCGTGGAGCTCGGAGCAGTGCAGCTCCAAGCTCGTGGAGCTCAGAGCTCGGAGCAGCGCAGCTCCGAGCTCCACGAGCTGGGAGCTGTAGCTCCAAGCCCTGCAGCTCCAAGCTCGTGGAGCTTATAGATCGGAGCTGCAGCTACGATCTCGTGGAGCTTGGAGAAGGAGTTACAAGTTTGGTGGGCTCCGAGCTCCACGAGCTCTGACGGGGAAGAAGAGAAGCGAGAGAGAGAGAGAAGAGTGAAGAGAGGCGTCGTCGATCTCTTCTGCCCCCCGCTTCTCTTCTTCCCCGACCGGTCCGTCTGAGTGCATCTAGAGGGTGTTCAGGAGCCACGAGCTCACGAGTAGCTCTAGCCGCTGAACGATCGTGGTACCACTCTTACCGACTGCTTCCACAAGTAGTCCAAACCAACATGAAACAGCTGATTAAAACAGCTGGTGAAGATAGTTCGCACTCTGAAAGAGAAAGAGGGAATCTGGACCCGTCAGAACGCTCGCCATCCATCACAACCAGGACTATGTCACTGGCAGGACGTTCATCTGGATCACGTTGACGACTTGAACATATTTGGGTACAGATCAGATATGACAATATAATTTTTTTTAAATCCTGAGGAGTACCCAATGTTCCCCTATTTGTATTTTCCGCTGACCAAATAGTTAGGCACCAGGGGTTTCTATGTAAAAAGTTCGTGAGCCCGCTCGCTATTTGAGTCGCTTCTGACTTGCCACTATTTTTTTGGGGGGGTGGGGGAGGGTATAAACCCCGAAATAATTCCAAGAATTTTTTTTCCAAGTATCACTCTTACTGACTGCTTCGACCAGCAGTCCAAACCAACATGAAACAGCTGATTAAAACAGCTGGTCAAAATAGTTCACACAAGATAGTTCAGATTATTAGAAGGTTTTCTGCAAACATCTGTATTTGTGGTGATAGAAGTTGTCATATCATGCAGGATTTCAGCTAGAAATTGAAGGCGCCGTTGTCACTGAATAGTTCCAGTTCAAGACGGCCTCTACGTGTACAACTTACGAGAGGTGGCGAGCAGTTGCAAGGTAATGAGACCTAAGCAATGCCAACTCCCTGTAAGATTGTGCAAACCGAGTGCTTACTTGTGTGCTATGCAAAGTATTTCTGAGTTAGTGCTTGGAATGTCGCTAACTGCCAGGTTACATTATTCAGAGCAAGTGCAATGCTTCCAATTGGACTTCAGTAACGTGTTTTGTTATTTTTCACAGGAGGAGCTGATACCAGCTGTAGCTCGGCATTTTGCTGCTCAGGTTTGGCCTCTACGTCCGGTTTAACTTGTTTGTGCCTTTTGTGTGTGGTGGGAAGTTAAATACTGGCTTACTATACTTCTTCTGGTTACGATATCGCAGCTAACTGGTCATATGTCAGGTCGTGGAGGACGATGAGACACTGTTGTCCTGCGAATTCTTTCTGAAGAAGCGGCATTTGCAAGCTCCAGAATATCCCAGCATCAGGTAGCTGCCCGCACTGTAGCCGAATGATAAACTGCATGCGATGATAATAACCAGTTTAGGACTGTGGGACTCTAGAAACTTACTTGCCTCCCCCAAAATCTTCGAAATCTCTTAATTCTGCATTTAAATGGCTTGATTTTTCATGGCATTACTTGATTTTGGATCCATTTGGAGATGATAGCCTTCAACATCTTGTCGGGACAACAAGAAAAGAAACAAAAGGTTTTGATTGCTGCATCCTTCTGGGTAGTAGCTATGTACTCTTATCAATGTTGTTCTGATGCTGAAGAGAGGAGGCATTTATTACTTTGATATTTGTTGATGTTCTCAATATTTTTCTGCAAGAAAATGGAGACATGTTCTATGTACAATTGAGAGGAATATAGGTCAAATGTAGCTGGTATGTGTATCTACTACTAGTGTAAATCTGTAGTTTGAGTTATGAGCTCTGTGCAGAAGCAATGAGCATGTACTGTAGAGCAAGAGATTGAAGATGGTATAGATAAGGAGACTGGTCAGTATGGTCACTACTGTATATGCAACTGCACATCACGCAGTCCAGTGGATTTGTAAAAAGCTTGTAAATGTTATTGACTTTTTTTGCTCTGAAAATATACTAGTTTGAAGAACACATGTCTCCAGTGTCACATTTTTGCCATTTTGGGTTAGCTTACTTTACAGTCTTAGGTTTTTGACCTGATGATTCCATGCCATTTACTTCTTTGCAGTGCCTCTAAATATTTCACATTTAAGTTCCATGTGAGAATTTCACCACCATCTCACTCTTAAAATCTTTTGATCCCAATTCTTGGAGGGATACATGCGAAGTGTACCATTTGTGTGACACTGATGTCAGTGGATGAGCAGGAAGTTTATTTGCAAGGTTATGTCTGAACATGTTCTTGTATTGTCTGTCTGGATTTTGCTACAACTGAAATCATGGTTTATCCTTCAGAATGTTATAGTGAAGTTTCACAGTTTCATTCTTTGTTCTTTACGGGAAGATGGTTTAGTGAGGGAGATGTGTGCCTTTGCAACCAATCCTCCTCCTCGTGGCTGATGTTTGATGTATTATTGCTGGCTGCTTGCAGGGAGATCGAACTCTGGGCATTGGGGACACGGCACTGTTTCAGGCAGGAAATGCGCCTCCCTTCATTCGAATATCCTAAAAAGTGCCTGTTGAGAAAGAGGCTAATCTGAAATACAAGGTCATGGCACCTCCGAGTAGAGCGCTGCGTCATTATTGTGAGCTCTGCGATAGGATGTTAGAGCCCGGCACCAACCTCGAGGAGCACAAGGTCGGAGCCATCCATCGAGGCTTGACGGAGGCGTCCGGCAAGATGACGAAACATCAACTTCAAGCGTTCCGAGAGGAGTTGAAGGTCGGTCGTCGCAAACAAAAGTTGCCGGCTAAACGGGCCATACTTGAGGCTTTGCGAGAGCCGGTGGAACCCAGCAACTGGTGCGTTCCTTTTTTTTTTCTCTCAATTGTCTTTTATCAGGTTTTTTTTTTTTTGTTAGAGCCTTTTTTATTTTTTGTTTGTCCTTTTTTATTTATTTTTTGTCTTCTGCTTCATGATTGGGTTCGTGATCAAAAATTATATGCACCTACTTTTCCCTTTCGCGCGTAGGAACACGGGCTTGAAACAGACCGTGCATTGGGGGCCACTCGAGAGCGCTTGGATCCTTACCCATTTTCGACGGAAAGGGATCGATATCCCGGAAGTGGTGAAGGACGTTGTTGGGCTGGGCTATGAGTCTATGCAAGAGCTGAGGAGGAAAGAACAAAACACAACCTTGGACAATTTCCGAGAGCTCTTGACGGATTGTGTTTTGGTTTACGAAGGGGCCGTGGTTGCCGTCTTATTGCACGAGTTTGTTCCGTCCTATCCAACCGACGAGTATTTTGCTGCGATGGCCCACATGTGGGAGTTTGGCGGACACATCAGCAGGACTTGTTCCCCTGAGACCAGGATGGCCATGTTTGGACACAGATTCTGCTACAACGACTCCGTCCCTGCCAGGTGAGCTTTTAAACCTTCCATGTACCATCCCCATTTTCCTGGCTTTTCCCCTCGGATGCACATTTTGATTTTCCATCTTTTTTTAGGTTCTTCCATAGCCAGCGGAGATGGGAATCCCTTCTCGCGCACACGGCAGAAGACTTGGAGGCCTACGGCAATGCTTGGGCCGACAAGTTTGTCGACACCAATTTACGCCCCCACTTGGCATCTTGGCTTCAGGAACTGGAAGATGTCTATCCCGAAGAGCTCCCTAAACTCAGGGCGCGTCTAGGAAAGACGCCATTCACTGCCATGGGGGTCACCAGGAATTATGTGTCTGCAGCACACACGGATCGAGACGTCTTGCATTCCGTGATTTCTTGGTTTATCCGAGGTATTCTTTACTTTTCATATGTTTTCCTTATTTTTACATTTTATCGATTTTGTTTCAGGTTCATATTATGCTTGTGTGACCCTTTCCAGGGGACGTGGGGGATGCCGGGAAATTCGTTTTCCCTGGTTTTAGCCTGTTTTTCCGACCTCGGTCGGGGACCGTGCTCCTTCTCAACTCTTTTCGGTTGAGCCACTACACGGCGGCAGTCCTAAATCCTGCGCATTGCCAATATGGGTGTGCCTTGTATGTGAGAAGGTCCACTCAGACCACTTATGTTAGGAGGCAAGCTCGCATAGAGCAGATTGGCGATATGCTGGATTCCGCCATGCGTGAGGCGAATGTGGCACGTCGACGAGAGATTACAGCCCCCCTTCGAATTATTTCTGAAAATGCTCCGCCTCGGAGCGAGGGTAGGAGACCACTTGATGGCGTATTACGTATCAAATTCTCTCCTGCCGGCATCGAGCGATGTGAAGGGGAGGACTAGGTCTCTCTCATAATTACCAGATTTGGCATTGTTACACCTTGCACTGGGGATCTAATCACAGTCGGTTGATCATGGACATCAAGATCTTTTTGAGCTTTTTGAACCCCACTTAGTCCTTGCTTGTTGTGTACCTTTTGTTTCTTATATTATGTTCCTTTCTTCTTTTCTCCTGTCTCTTTTTGTATTTCATTGCCAAATTTTATTGCTTTGGCTTTTTAAATTGTGATCATGAAGATCTTTTGATTATTGTGAGAGTTTTCTGGATTTTGAAGAAAAAGACTTAGTTGTGCCCAATACATCTGGTCACATGGACCTGCGAGGGGGTGAGGTCACTCGCTTTTCAAAGTCTAGTAAATGCATAGTTTGTTGCGTCTTATCTTTGGTTTGTGTCGTGATGGCATCCTGAATTCCAGTCTTCTCTCAGCGAGTGAAATTTTCTCCATCCTCTCTTGCTGGATTAACGAGATTCGATCGGCCTTTGGACTACTTGGTCCCCACTGGATGGATGCATTCTGTTCTCTCGATGGTCCTACGTGCTCTCCTGAGTTTCATTTGTCACGATTGACCAAGGACTAAAACTCGAGGACGCACTGTTTTTCGTCCACAGTCATTCATCCGTCACGGTGGACCGGTGGGTGCTCTGATGCTGATTTTGGCTACATAATCCTACTTTTATGAAGACCTTATTTTTTCCAAGTTTTTAATTAGTGTGAAGTTTGGAAATGAGTGGCAATTTTCTGCTTGGGGGCTTTTGGGGAAAAAATTCAAAGAACTTCTCTTGAAAAAGTAAGGAATTAAAAGCTCGGTTTGCCATATTTAAACTCATTGCTCTTATGCGAATTGAAAAAGTTGTAAAAGCATTTTGGAGAAAAAAAATCTTAGGTTCCTACTTATCCGATAGCTAATGTTGGTGGAATCCTCCGAGATGATGGTCGCTGATGTGGTCCCATCACAAAATTGGAAAAAGAAAAATAATAATAGTGCTCCCAACCTAGTAACTGCCTCAAAAAATATCATGTCTTTTGCCTTCAAAAAAAAAAACCGAAGAAAACATTTAATACATGGTAAATTCAATAACACCGTGACCGAAAGTTTGTACTCCTCCATCGTGATTGACAAACTTGACGAACTTGAATAGAATGCGAAGACCCGAAAAAAAAAAACCCGAATATTTAGGCTGTCTAACCCTGCAAGGTGAACTCAGCTCTATTTCCTTACTTATTCTGGTGATATTTTTGAAAAAAATCCCAAGAACCTTTCAGAAGGTCGACAGCCCATTTCAGATTTTGCAGCAATGCAAAATTTTACATCATGAAAAAAATGCTAATTTATAGGATTTTATATATTTCTTTAGAATAAAACTTGGATCCCCCCAAATCAGGCTTGGGAGAAATTAACAATGTTTTTTTTTCTCAATTTTCGAAGCTTGCATCTGTTGTGAACACCTCGTATAGGATTTGTGAATAAATTGTAACCTTTTCGTAAAATAAAATAAAACCTTTTTGTAGGTTGGCTAACTATACCCCTTCAATAATAAACATCTGGTTATGTAATCTAACGACTACCCCCACCCCTTTCCCCCAAAACAATTTTTTTTTAAAAATCCACAAACACCCTCCTCTTCAACCTAGAACCCAAAACCTAAAAAATATATATTTAAATCCAAATGTTAAAAAACGACCGCCGCCGCCGCCCAAGTCCAAAAGCCCTTTTTCCCCAGACCAATAAAATAAAATATTTAAAAAAAACAGTGTGGGGTTTCTGGGCTTTGTGGAGTAGTGCTTCGGCATTCTTTCTGATGACCACATTGAGGAACCTGTCTAGAGATGGTCCCACTGTGATTGCTTCCATTCATCAACCCAGTAGGGAAGTTTTTGAGTTTCCGAGATACACCCTCAACAACAAGAGGCTTTCTTTGCAGCTACAAAAGAATTTGTTTGCAACAGCGAGAGACTTTGTTTGTAGCAACCATAAATTTTGTTTGCAACAACCATGAATTTTGTTTGCAACAGCAAGACGTTTCCGAAACTTCTGTGAAGCGGGAGCAGGAGGAGATTATGGTAGTGCTCTTCTATCATCACGGGTGGATTGGGAGCTCAAGGAGTGGGAATCTGTAACCCTCGCGTACCCAACTTCACACGAGAATTGTTGTAGCAGCAATAGCTTGTCGGAGACAGTAATGGTTTCTGCTGCAGTGGTGAAGTCGGAGCCACTAGCAGAAGCAGAAGAAAGTGAGGAGGAGGAAGAGGAGGTGGTTCATCAAGCTCCTGAGCATCGGTAGCAGCTCTTCTCAAGCTTGGGCTTAAACTCGGCAGACATAGCAACAGCAGCAGCAGCACGGAGAAGAATGAGAAGGAGAAAGAAGTTTCGCGAGGATCTCGTTCAACAACAACTCCTACTGCCACCATTGCTCCTATTCCGGAAGCAGTAGCAGCAGGTTCTTCTTCTTCACCTCCTTCCACCAAGAAGCAGCGGGTGACGTCTCCCTCTTCAACGTGGGCAGGAGGAGGAGGAAACCGAAACCCTGCTCCTCCTCGTCGTTGTCAAGTGGAAGGATGCACAGCTAACCTGGGCTCTGCCAAAGACTATCACCAAAGACACAAAGTTTGTGAGATGCGTTCCAAGGCTTCCTGAGCCATAGCTGCCGTATGTGAACAATGCTTCTGTCAACAATGCTCCCGGTTAGCTTCCCATACCCCCACCCATACCCATACATCAACTGCAGCAACAACAATAGCAGCAGCTACGGTAGTATTGCTCCGGAGGCAGTCGACTGACTGACGGACATATTCACTCACTCACTCCCTTGCATGTTGTGGGTCTTTTGTCTTTCTCTGTTGTCTGCAGGTTTCATGTGTTGACAAAGTTTGATGAAATCAAGCACAGCTGTCGAAGAAGACTTGCGGGAGACAATGAACGGCGGCGCAAACCTCACACCGAGTCTTCTTCTGTTGTTGCAGCTGCGGCTGCGATCGACCTCTCTTTCAACTGTCAAATCTCTTCACCAATGCGCAGCACCGATGCCTTCCATATCCACAGAACAGCTGCAGATTCTTTTACTCTTGATGATACAGCAGCAGAGATACACCTAACCCTGTACCTAACCCTTTGCATTCCCACCAGCGTACCAACCTCACTGGCTCACATCCTTGTACCTCTGAATGCTACTATCAGGCACCCATTTGTTGTATCCACAAGAATGATTTGCGCATTTCTTTGTCACCGAGTTACAAAATTATCTTTGTACAAAAAAAATTGCATCTGTCACTGTAACAAAAATTGCCTATAGTGTAAAAGAGGGGAAGATCGAAGGAGATGTGAGGCGGGAGGTTAAGGTTGTGACTTCATGTGGGGATGAATTTGAAGGTGATGCGGTTTTAGTCACTGTTCCATTGGGCTGCTTGAAGGCAGAAGCCATCCGCTTCGAACCCCAACTTCCTGACTGGAAACTTGCCTCCATCGAGCGTCTTGGGTTTGGACTTCTGAATAAAGTTCTCATGGAGTTTACTGTCCCATGCTAGGATGAAACTGTTGACTATTTTGGTGCAGCTGCTGAGCGCACAGAATTGAGAGGTCGATGCTTCATGTATTGGAATTTGAAGAGAACCGGTGGTGCTCCGATTTTGTCAGCCCTTGTGGTTGGAAAAGCAGCATATGAGGTTGAGCATCAAGAGAGTTCTGATCTTATCCAGCATGCCCTTATCATATCGAGGAAGCTCTTTGGGGAGACTGCAGTTCCCAACCCAATAGCATCTGTTGTAACCAATTGGGGCTTAGATCCCTTCAGTCGAGGAGCCTACTCTTATGTGGCTTTGGGGGCATTGGGTGAGGATTGTGATATTCTTGCGAGGCCTGTGGATAACTGTGTTTTCTTTGCCGGGGAGGCAACTTGTAAGGAGCACCCAGATACAGTTGGGGGTGCCATGATGAGTGGGCTTCGAGAGGCAGTTAGGATTGTGGACATCCTTGAGAATCGTGGAGATACAATTGGCGAGGCTGAAGCTTTAGCAGCTGCTCAGCGCCAGTGAGAGAAATGAGGTACAACACTTAACGACAAGAAAATCTCTCATCTTTTGTGCCTCTTTTTTTAACTGCAATGTGGGTTTTTGAAGTTGAAATGAGTCACTGTTTGTATAGGGTAGGGTGCAACTAGTGCGTTATCATAGCAGGTGTGGTGAAAACTGTCCAATTATTGGTGTATGCCACCAATTAGTTTATGCAGTGTAAATAGCATCTTTGTGAAGTGTACGAGGAAGTTGTATGAATGCTTCAGGCTCGGGATATGGTCAAAAGGCTAGCAGCAGGTGAGCTTTCAAATGTACTAAGGGGGGACGCAGTTCTGGGTGAGGGTGAACAAGGCCCACTGGGCCGTGCAGATTTAGTGAAAGACATGTCTGGGAATGCCAAGACCACAACTGGACGTCTTTTGCTGATCAAAGAGATGCTTCAATTGCCTGTAACTTCTCTGAAGGGCTTTACTGGCACAAAGTCTGGTCTCACTGTCCTCAATAACTAGATTCTGGTATGTTTTTGTTGAAGGATCACAAAATGAGGTTTTCTTTTTCTGACTGGGCCCTGGCCGGCAACTCTTCATGTGTGGGCAATCATAAATGTGTATCATAGTAACTGTTTTGTAGCATATGGGTTTACATTGTGTTCTCTTGGGTGGAAGCTCACATCAGTTCTTGTCTATAGTTTTCTGGTGGATTGGGTGTGAGGATTCTCCCATGTCCATGTCAGGAAACTCCTATGCTGAACAGCCCCTAAATCAACAACTTGGAATCCTCTTGCTTCTGCTCTATAATGTGACACGGAGTGGCATGCGTGAGCTTCACAGGACTCGATGGGGAAAGATGGATTCTCCGGCACCGTGTGCGCATGCTTCTTGTTGTGGCCACTGACCTGCTTTCTATCCGACAATCTGGTACCCATCACCTATGGCCATGTGGTTATGGGCTTTCCTTCCAAGTCCTGTGTGGTTTCTGTGCTGTCCATTGACCCACTCTGGAGTAGCGAATAATTTTCACTTCCTACCAAGATCTTTCTTCAAGCTCCGAAGCTGCAAAGAATTATGTATTATACTTTGCTTATTCCGTGTATCTTGGGCAGAATTAATTAAACCATTCTTTGTTCTCCATGAGAGCTCAGGGCTTGCCCTTTCAGAAACAGGAGGTTGGCACAAAATTATGTGCATTGGTTACATCATCTGCAGACATCCATTATACTGAAAATCTGCAATTGATCTCCTGTATGTTGCAGGTGTTGGGCGAGCCGTGAAGGAAAAGGTTTGTGTTCACACAAGCCGTGATATATGTGCAGTTGCAGGGCAGTTGGTCAAACTTTGGATTGAAGTTTTCCATAAATAGAAAGCAACCCATGGTTTGATCAAACCCGCCAAGAAGCCAGCCAGTAGCTCACCAAATGCCACAGTTGGCACTGCCGAGGCAAGCTCAAAAGACACTCAAAAGACACCTACCATCGGAGCTTCAAATACCTGGCCTTCTACCCATTTAGCATCACCATCTAGTGACTCCCTTTCTGCTGGTCAGAGCAAGGTAAGACTGCCGTAATCCTGATAATACTCTCTATTGATGTTTTAGAGGAACATTTGAGGAGCTTGCATTGTGATTTGCAGATATTTTGAATCATTAGATATGCTTAACAATTGTTTAGGGTGGGTTTAGGGTCGAGGGCAACAAAATGTCATCCAAGGGTAGTGGCGACTCTTCACTTGTATAAATTGCGAGCACACTGAAGGTTCAAACAAGCTAGGATCATCAAGCCTTAGAAGTTTCTATGCATGTTTCTATACTTGTCATCTTGAGTTCTTAGATGGACACATGGAAAATTACAAGACGAAAATTTTATGGAGTCAATTACCCATATTTAATGGTTAACAGATGGGAAAGTATCCCTGAATCAACCAACCATAATTTGTGAAATAACTCTCCTAAATTAACAAATACAATATGAAAAAATAATTTAAATTAATTAGTCACACGAGGTGAAAAAACCCTCTTAATTGACTAGTGTTTTAGGTTGATTTAACTGATAGGTGTAATTTCCACCTAAATTCCCGTCTGGCAATTAAGTAGTTTCAATGGTATTTCGATCAGCCAACAAGGGCACAGTGACTTGAGAGCCCTTGGGTGAACCCAGGCCAGTCCATTTAAATTATTTCTAAACATTGCAAACATTTAATGCTTAGACTAAATCAGGGTGTCCGAGTTCAGATTTAACATTTTTTAACCCAAATACGGCCACTGAGAGGCCTCACTCAAGAAGGTCAAGGTACCAACATGGGTGCCGGTTCACCCTGCCTTTGAAGCTGTTAAAAACGAAGCCATGTGGCGTTTTGAAATTTCAGATTGCGTTTTGAGCCTTCAGGCCTACCTCCGCTAACAAAAGTGAGCTCTGTCTTTATGTAACGAACCATCTGGTCTCATCCATGTAGGAAGGCAAGCCTGTTTGTATGTAACCGAGTCACCGACCGTCCAGGCTCGTCCGTGAACGAAGAAGAAGAAGGAGAAGTCGTGTCTGTATGCGAGCGAGGGCTCGACCGGTCAAGCTCATCCATCCATCGTCCACAAACCAAGGACGGCCTGCCTGTTTGCGAACGACCGACCGGCCGGCCGAGCTCATCATCCAGGACCGAAGCCGGCGTAAAAATAGAGAGCTAAAATTTAGGATTAAATGCAGTATGAAAATAAAAATAGAGAAGGATCCTTCCACGTTCTTGGGTTTTTACATTTCTACCATAACATACTATAAAAATTTAGTGACTTAAATTCTTTTCTCAAAATCAATAAAAGACTGTATGCCACATGGACCAAATGAATTTAGAATCCTTTTCAGTTCTTTGTTTCATTCGCACATCCTTTCGCTTTGATGGGAAGCTCAATGATAGGGATTTGCTACCGTTTGTTAGGAGTGTCACAAATAAGGGTCTTCTTTGGATTTAACAACTCTTTATTTAGTTTTTCGTTGTACCCCACCATTTCCACTTGGCATCTCCGCGCCATGATCCAGAGTCGAAGGTTAGTTTAGTAAGAGATCCATAAAACAACTTTAAAGTGTTTACACCTAAACATGGTTATGCATAAATTCAAACTTTCTTTAGGGAGCCCATCAATATTCTTTTGCCTTTCATTAGGTTCTAGGGAGGTCGCTTTCACTCTACTACGAACAATGTGAAAAAGAATATAGGGTACAGTTTATTGAAAAAACTAAAAAAATATAACTTATTTAAACATAAATAGTGTGTCAATAATTCCTTTTGAAAATAGAATCAAAATGTACCTACAATATGCTTTAAATATGTCATTATTTCATAGCAAAATACCAAATTAATTTTTTGCTTCAAGTGGTTCCTAAAATATATAAGGAATCACCTCACTGGACACTTGTCTGGGTACAACAACCTTGATTTGGTTCCAATTTCAGAAACTTTAATCCATTTGGGGATTTGATTTTGGTTTGAAAGCCGAACTCCAACTTAGGTCAGAGTTCAATTTGAAGTAAGAAAAACCCCACTTCGATTTATTTCAAAAAAATTAGAAATGTTTAGCCATACCTTATTATCTATTTCCCAAATGTGGGTATGTGACAGTGTCCGGAGGTCACGGGTACCCACTAGTAATGCTTATAAATGTTTTTGCCACGGTACCACTGCAGGTGCTAGTTCATCCAAACTCCTGATTGAGGCCTCTTAGTGCATATATTTAACATGCAAAATCATAAATTTGGACTTCAGACCACCCAGCCCATCAAATTAGGCCACCTGGCTCTGTGAAAGTAATTTATGAAAGTTACAAGTAGTAAATTTTTTTTTTAAAAGTAACAAACTTTACCCCTATTTCAGCAGTAAAAGATAACTTATAAAAGTTATGAGCACTAAAAAAAGTATCAAAAAATGAAAAAGGTCAACGAAAACAGCCCCGCACTACAGTAAAACAGCCCCGCACCACGGTCTTTTTTTGGTGGTCAAATAGCCCCCAGCCCCGCGCACTGCGAGCGTAGTGCGCATATCATATGTATAGGCACAATCGCTTCTCACCGAGTCCCTTCCTTACTAGCCGAGTAACATGAGTTTTTTGTCGGGGTGACACTCGGCAGCAAAGCACTGAAGCACAATTGATGCACGCTTGTAGAAACCGCTCTTGCAGCTCCTCTTCGGCAAGGATAAATGCCAGGGATTGAGCATCAATCACGAGTGCGTACTCGATGTTGTGAGAGTGTTGATGGGCTTCACGCAATGGATAATCAGCAGCATCTCCTTACTTACTGGTTGGTCTGATAGATCGCCGATTCCGACAGTCTGTTTGTGATTGGATGTCAAAGGCATCATCTGGAAGCCATTCTGTGTACCGGCGCTTGGGGTACGTGAATGGCGACCGCTGTGTTTGCTTAGGTTACGAGACAATGTGCTAGTTCGATTGAGACTGCGCGATAGTGCACTCTGTCAGCTCTCATTGAAACTAACTGCTTTTGCACTGCTCATTGACTCTTGAAGATTTTCTTGGTGAGTCAAAACTGAGTCAAGTGCCTCTGAAAGCTTGCGACCCGCAAACGCCTTCTCCTCCTGCAATTCAAACATGATAAGGAAAAAAACACAGGTAGATGAGTAAACACCGATGAATACCAAACCTAATTTGTTGATTGTGCAAGATCTTTTCGTGTCATTGTTGAGAGCACCAATGCCTTGTTTGGAGCATTGGTGGATGCCTCGGGCCGGGCTGAGCTTTATGGCACTACAAACCGATCGATCAATCTCGATCGATTGGTCTGTAGGAGCCGGATCAGCATTCTTGAGGCATCCACCCCCAATCTGCTGATTGTGCAAGATCCTTTCGTGTCATTGTTGAGAACACCGATGCCTTGTTTGGAGCATTGGTGGATGCCTCAGGACGAGCTGAGCTTTATGGCACTACAGACTGATCGATCAATTCCGATCGATTGGTCTATACGAGCCGGATCAGCATTCTCGAGGCGTCCACCCCCAATCTTCTGATTGTGCATGATCCCCTCGTGTCATTGTTGAGAGCACCAATGCCTTGTTTATAGGTTTGAACCAAGGTGGAATATGTCCTAAACCATCACGCAGGTACCCTATAGGTACATGACAACTTGTCTACATGAAGTTTTGTAATTTCCATAAATGGAGTTGTATGTTTGTTTGACCATATAAGGTGCGCCTTGTGAGTTGGGTTAGTGGAACATTCTTTAGTAGCATTGTTTATCAATATTGTCCAATATTGATTATCATTTACTAAATCAATACCAAAAAAAACCTCAACTTCCGCCCCCTCCTCTTCAACAGTATAAAAAATCAAAATAAATAAATAAAGGCGCACCCCCTCCCTTGACCCTTGACCCCCTATCCCTAGCCACTCCACGATGAAAAAACAAATTTAAAAAAAAAAAAAAAACACCCCTTTCCCTTCCTCCTTCCACATGTCAAATGAAGGCCAAAAAAAAACATTACCCTCCACGCCCCCTCCCCTTCAACAGTTAAAAAAAATAGAAAAAAAAATCAAGGTGCACCCTTTCCCCCGTCCCCTAATGAATTTGTAAAATCCTAAACCCCCTTCCCCTCCCTACCCTCTCCAAAATGAAAAAAACATTTCCAGAAAAACCCAATGTACCCCTTTCCCCCCTCCTCCTTCCACCTTTTCATATATATAAGGGAAAAAAAACATTGACCCCCACCCCCCTACCCCTCAACAATAAAAAAAAGAAAAAAAAAATCAACTTGCACCCTTTCCCCCGGTGCACCCTTTCCCCCGTCCCATAATGATTTTGTATAAAACATTACCCCCCTCCCCTCCCTAGCCTCTCCACAATGAAAAAAAAACATTTTCAAAAAACCTTAAATGTACCCCTTTCCCCCCTCCTCCTTCCACCTTTTCATATATGAAGGAAAAAGAAACCATGAACCTCCACCCCCCTTCCCCCTCAACAGTAAAAAAAAAAGGAAAAAAAATCAAGGTGCACCTTTTCCCCCCTCACATAATGAATACAATATAAACTCTGGCCCTTCTCAACAGTAGAAAGTAATTTATGAAAGTTACAAACAATAAAAAAGTAACAAAAAGTAACAAACTTTACCCCTGTTTTAGCAGTAAAAACTAACTTATAAAAGTTATGAGCAGTAAAAAAAGTAACAAAAAGTGAAAAAGGTCAACAAAAACAGCCCCGCACTACGGGAAAACAGCCCCGCACCACGGTCCTTTTTTGGTGGTCAAACAGCCCCCAGCCCCACGCACTGCGAGCGTAGTGCGCAGATCATATGTATAGGACCTGCAAAAGTCAAACCCCCCCATATCTTGCTATTGGTGATAGATTATGAAAAATCTTTTTGCACCATCTTGTTTAAAACACTTCAGTATGGGGGGGTAGGCCACCTCCAAATATAAGAGCAATTCGGTCAAAATGCCCATCAAACATAAAAACCCGAAATTTCCTACATCTTGCAAACTTGGCACTTTTGATAAAAAATAACTCCACCACGAGCTTTAAAACACATGAAAATGGGGGGGGGGGGTAGGTCACTTCAAAACTTTCAACATGTATCATAATTAACCCTTTATGCCCTCATCTATCTGCCACCCCTGAAATAATGAATAAATATAGGAAAGAGGATGGAGACTAGACCAGAGCCTCTTGAGCCAAGAAGTTATTGTCTAGTATGTTTCTTCCTTTTACAAAATTGGTTTGGTTTGATCATGAGAGGAAGGAATTCTTGGATTCTTTTACCTAAAGTTTTGGCAACGATCTTGTACATGCTTCCCAAAAGTGTGATTGGGCACCAATTCACCAGTTTTCAGTGCTCCCCTGGCTTGGGAATCAGGGTGATCATGCCTTTGTTAATGTATTCTGAGGTCAATCCCCGTGCTAACATGGCCTTGAAAGCTAGTAGTAACGTGGGGGCTACCTCGTTCACATATTCTTGAAAGAATTCTCTTGGGTTTCCATCATGCCCTGGGGCCTTGCTTTTGGGGAGCACGAAGTGCTGTTGCTGATGAATGAATGAAAAAAGCTTGACCTTTATGAAATGGTCCCACTTGATTCTAGCCGGGTTGTGGATAGTACGACATGAATTCACGATCTTCGAGTTTGGAGCCTAAAACATTCCGCTAAAATAGCCTGGCATTATTTGCGCTGGGTTCTTGTTGTGGTCAAACGACCTTCGGCTTGTGACCTTACGAGTGTAATGCCCGGACCATGAGTTAGAAACATTATTAAAAACATTTTTGACGTCAACTTGCATCATGACCCAATTAGGGTGTTGGTCGACGAAGACTCTCATGCCAAAAATGATGGTCTCTTAGCCTTCAGGGGTCAATATTCCAAACTGATGGGGGGATAAGTGCTTTTGAAGGGCCCCCTGAAACTATAGGACAATGGAATGATTAATAAATCAAATAAACACTTCATTTACGGCAATATGACAAAGACCTTCGAGTTTGGAGCCTAAAACATTATGCTAAAACAGCTTGACATTATTGAGTGTAATGCCCCGACCAGGAGTTATGTATGTCACTTTATTGTTTTTGCGAGGACTGGACATGATTCTAGCCGGGTTGTGGATAGTACGACATAAATTCAGACCTTCTACCACTAAAAATCTAAACCCACTAAAACGCCACTAAATACACTAAGTGATGACCCGAGGTTGTCACCCCTAGAGGATGAAAAAAAATAGTTAACTTAGAGATTGTCACAACCCGAGGATGAAAAAAAATAGTTAACTTAGAGGTTGTCACAACCCGAATATGAAAAAAAAACAGTTAAAATAGTTTAACTTTGTAGTGGTAGAAGGTCGGCATGAATTCAAGATCTCCGAGTTTGGAGCATTTGACCGAGGTATGTACGTAATCTGCTACTTCTAGCTCTGGCCTGTTCACCGTCAGTGGATTCTAGATAAGAAGCACGTGCCCTTGCTATGGCACGCTTTACGTTAGTATAGGGGGCCCCGACCCCTTCGTCATCAAGCCACAATTGCACGTTCCGGAGCCCACATTGTTGGTTATCGTTGGGCACTCTAAGCATATGGACCTAGGTCTGCTAGGCACAGAACCACAGAGGATTCGGAGTGGACTCCCCTACTCTATCATAATATTTGAGAGTTTGTTGCCACCAGAAATGCTCCCCTGGATACCTTCCAAACTCACCCGACACAGCAAAAGTGCTTGTTGTTTTATTGACCCCCAATATTCCTCTCTGGGACATTTTGTGTACTTGTTCAACTTGTTGCAACCATGTTGCCCTTGTACCACCTGTCCACACCTCGCATGCATGGCTCGGTATTGGGCGTATCGGTGAGTCGAGCAACTGGCACATTACTTCCAGATTTGTTTCTTGCTATTCCTTCCCTGCATCTTGCAAACCCAAGAAAAGGATCAAAGGATAAAAAATATATACTACGACAAATTGAAAAAAATAAGAAAAAAAATAAATTATAAGAATTAGACAAATAAATAAAAATAAATGAATAAGTAAAACCAAGAAATACGACCAAAAAAACGATAAGAAACATTCGGTCAGAAGAAGAATACGAAAAAGGGTGAAAAATGAGGATTCCGAAGAAAGATGGGAGGACGAAAAAAAGGGGGAAGAAAATGCCTTTTAAAAGTCAAAGAAAAAATAGAAGAAAAAAAATGAAAATAAGAAGAAAGGAAAAAATCCAAACTAGAATAGCATGTGGTCTCATGATAACCAAAAAAAAAACGCAAAAGAAATTCCTTTGGAAGATGTGCAAAACAAAACCCCCAAAAAATAAAATAAAATTGTTTTTTCAACACAAAACCCCCTCGCCAAAATATATATATCTACCGTTGACCTCTCGCAATCTATGGAAAAAAAGTTCACTATTTCAACACCTCCGCCCATGCATTTCTATAAAATAACGTTCACCTCTTGTCCCACCTCTCTTCCAAAACCCAAAAAAAAAAACCGATCCTCACATACCTCCACTCCCTTCTAGTCAAATAGCCCAAACGTTAGAAACTTCAATATCAAAATTAATTCTTCTTCAAGGGGCCAAGAGGATGGAGAGAGAAAAATAAAAATAAACGATCACAATCTAATCCTAAACCAAACTTGAACAAGAAATTAATAAATCTTTTCATGACATCCCCCCTCCACGGGGTGTGCCAGCTTCCCATTGGTTACACTCGTGAAAAGTTGGACACTTGAAGCGCCTGGATGGACTTGGACGGGGCCCCCTATTTTTTTCCCTTGCAATTCTTTTAAATATATATACCCATATATATATATCTCCAAAGGCGATTATTTCGGTTTTTTATTCCTGGTGTAAATTCAAAAAACAAATCTTTTGTAAGAAAAATTGCCAGAATTTCTGGTAAAACAAACATTGAGCAAAAAAATGCTGGCAGGCTGCTAGTCGCTCCAACTTCCTTTTTTGCGCGCAATTTTATGTCCTCTAGCAGGTTTTCCAAAATAAAATCAAACATTCCCTTCCAAACTGCCCAAAATTGGGAAAACAAATATCCTAGAACATTCTCCTATTGTTCAAGCAAGTAACCAGGGCATAAAAGGATTTTTAATAAATTTAATAGCTTGTCTGTACCCCGATGTTGTTAAATCTCCTTATAGACAAATCAAACCTGGTCCATCGAACGTCGATCCGCGTGAAGAGCATCATCTACCCCTACTACCACTCCTTCTGCCCATTTTTATTTTCCCGGGTTGAACCCGGCCAAAGCTCAAAAGTGATTTTTTACTCGCTGCCCTGTAGTGCCGATGACCCAATGCTCAGAAAATTTTCTTGAATGCCCTGAGAAGTATTTTATTAGTGTTGTTTTCATCTGCCCCTACCACAACCGCCCCCACCTTTTTTTTCCCCAGCCCCGAAGCTCAAAAAAATATTTATATTTTCTGCCCATATTTCTGCTAATTGCTCCAAAGAAAAATAAATACTGCCCAATATCTGCTCTAAATGATTTGATTTGCTGCCCAATTTATTTTGTTTCCTCCAAACTATTTAATTTTCTGCCCAAAGAATTGCTCAAAATTATTTTATTTTCTGCCCGAATGAGTTTTTTTGGGGGCCAGCATCCGACTCTTTTGGATGGTGTGCACTTGTTTTGATAATCTGCCCCCCCTTTCCGAAATTTTACTGACCCAAAGCTGAAATTTATTTTTTCTCTGCCCAAAGAAATTATTCTTTATCAGGACCATAAATATTAACATGCCTAAGTTATCTTTTAATTCTTGTCATCTGCCCTAAACCACCCTTTATTTTCAACCCAAAACTAAAAAAATTACTTGTTTACTTGCTGCCCGAAGCTGCTTTTTTTTTTTTTTTTGGGGGGGGGTAATACCCAACTTGGGCTCCGCGTGACATGACATTACCGTGCGCAACTCATTTTATATATTTTATAGAAATTCATCTAAAAAAAAGTTTCATTTGACATGGTCACATTTCATCCATCTATTCATAACTATATTTTTATGATCAGTCACATGAAAATCAACTACCTACCTTACCTACCTACCCACCTACTTACTTACTTACTTATGAAAATTGACATTTTAAAAATTAGTTACAATTTTTCATTATTATTATTTTTCCAATTCTAAAAAATTGATATTATTTTTGTCCATACCCCACCTATAAGGATTTTGCTGTGAATTGATCATTTATCCACACAACCACCTTCCATTTTTCTTTTCAATTTTTTGCGATGTCAAAAATCTGATTTTTTTTATTAGCAAAAATTAGTTGAATTTTCCCTTAAATTTATTTTTTCCACATTAATTTCCAAATTTTTCTCTTTTTTTTTCGTTTGGAAATAAGAAAACAAAATAATGCTTGTTCATTCGCATCACCCCGTAGAGATAGATACCCATTCGCTCCAAGCTTCTTCGGGTATCACCCCGTAAAGAAATCAGCTGGGTCTTTACGATGTGTAACGCCCGAGGACGGGCCCATAGTCCGAGTACGCACCCGTCCTCGGGCGTTACCAGGCCCACATACTTTCTGTCGTCCTAAAGTAGGGCTCTAGGGTTTGAGGCTCGCGATTTACCAGTCAATCCTTCTATCTCGAGTTGTTTTCCAGGGACGGGTTTCTTCGCAGTCTTTCTCGTGCTTGGATTTGGAGCTTCCTCTCTCTCTTGACTACATTCTCACCCACGATGCCAACACAAGAAAGCGGCGGTCGTGTGTGTTTCTTTGGATTTTTCAATGTAGAGGAGAAGTAGGAGGCTCTATTAACGACGACGCTTGCTGCTGCTACTGCTGCTGCTGCGTCCTTGGTTCTGGTTTTTCGATTTCTTTTCCCTTGTCAATCAACCAGGTTTTTTGTTGATCACCTTCTGGCTTTGTCTTCTCCTGCTATATTTGAACGTGTTGGAAGTTGGAAAGGGATCATGAGTCTTGCTGGGAGTCACTTTGAAGTTTGCAGAAGTCCCATGAGTCTTGCTTTGCGGACCATTGTTTTTCCCCCCGTAGAGGTCGTAGGACTAGTAGTCCCACTCTAGGGAGCTTCAGGGCTCTACGCTGCAATTTGTTGTGCAGAGCGAAGATCGGCAATCTTTCTCCCCCTGTTGTTTCGTCTCTGGAATGGAGGTGTCCACGAAAAAAGCTACTTGGTATATTGCTGCAATGTCGATGGTTCTTCGTCTCCCATGAGAGAAATGTGCGCTAGTCGAGCGCCACGAGATCGAATCTGTTCCGTGGTTGAAGCGGTTGCTGTTCGTTGGTTCTTTACTCTGACAGGGGTGGCAGTACTCTGCAGTGTTGGCCAAGCCCGCCACCATCGCCCTGGTATGCCATCCGCTTGCTATATATAAACCTTTTCTGGCATCTGCAAAATCAGATCTTGTGTATGATGTCTACACTAGTTTGGTCGGATTGTGTCTCATCACACTACACTCTTGTGGATGGTATGATCCGAGTCATCAAATCTTCGCCTGTAGCTTGATTTGCGCAGATTGGCGGGCCGTCCTGTACTTCACTTTGCAGTATCACTCGCAGTTCTAGTGATGTTGAGGGTTTTGTTCAATCACATTCCAGAACAAGTTTGACCACCTTCTTGTTGCTCAAGGCCCTTGAATCATTTGACCACTTTTCTTCTGCAGGTGGAATCCTCTGCAAGAGCTGGATTGAAATTCCTTGGATTTTTGTCCAATTTTTGAGGTACTCAGCCGAAGACCACGCTTTTGAAAAGATTGAAGTGTTGTTGCAAGAGATAGGAATTTTTTTAGTACGTCGTCTGCTATTTTTTTGTAAGGTGTTCCCAAGCTCTGAAACTTCAGATATTCAACATTTCCGGGGTGCAAGACTCCATTTCTGCAATAGGCAATTTTTGGCTGACCGTGGGTCTTGCTTGGGGTCTAATAATTTGTGAACTTTTCATCACATTAGAGTAAATCTTTCTTCAAAATGAAACAAAGGTTCACTGACAATCTCAGCAAACTCAACCACCCCAGGGTCAAAAATCAGTTAAGTACAAATGGCATAATGTTTTTATCCCCCCTTCAGGTTTTATTTGACTTTCACAGTAGTACTATGTTCCTAGGTGGTGTTGTTAGGTAATGTTTAGTCTAAAAAAGTGACTCCCTGTGGCTTGATTACAAGATGAGAGAAGAGCTCAACAACTTGAAGCAGGGTATGATATTTGTAGCTACACATGTAGGTCAGGGACTTTCTGGCCTCTTTATTTTTAATCGAATAGTGGGTGGGACAATCTCAATCTGGTTCTAGTTGGCTACCATTTGACATGAGCAGTTGTTCCCAAAGCTTTGTATTGCTATACTAATTCTATCACATGTATTCTTTGGCTTGCTCCTTCAATATTCATAATGTATTACTCTAACTTCAGTATGTTTGCAACACAGTCTTGCACTATACCTTTCAAAATAAGAAGAGATTTTATGTGGTTTGGGGCCCTGCAGATACCACTAGCACGTTACCTGCCTACATGGAAGGGGAAAATTGTAGAGAGTGATGCAGAAATGAATGCTGCTCGTGTGACAGGCATGGGTCTTTCTCTGACTGCTGAAGCTGGCCCAGAAGGTGGGGAGCAAGGTCCTGGGCCCTTCCGTTTGGAACTAGATTGGATCAAGGCACTGAGAGTTATTTAGCAAAGTTCTGACCTTTTTCACTACCACAATCTACTCCATGCAGCTGGCCTTCAGGTCCCTCATGGCAGGTCATGATGCTTCAACTTAGAAGTTCTTCAGTTGCTCAGGGTGTAGATGTCTTGGGCCCTTAAGCTTCTAATCCCGTGATGAGGACTTGGGTGTACAAGTTACCGTTTTGTGAATATTCCTATTGGTTCTCACAGTTGGGCTATTTCTGTGCACATGGTTGTTGGTTTCAACGTAAATTCGAGCAAGACCTGAAAACATAAAAAAAGTTCAATGTTGGCTGTTGGATAGACACCAGATTTGAGCACAGTGTTGAACTGAAAAGACAGGTTAGGTTTTTGTCCTGTGGGATAATGTTGCATTTGTTTTTTATTTTATTGCTGAAGTTCATGTTGTGTGTTTACATGCTTGCAATATCATCCACAATGTGAGAGTCCATCATCATTTATTTTTCTTCTTCATCACATTGGGAATTGTTGGATGGTGCATTCAACAGGATGGGACAGTGAGGAGAAAACTGGCAAATCTTTTAGAGAACAGAACAGATGTGCACTTTGTGAATAGCCTTCTCTCAGAGGAAGGGGTGGAACATGTATTCATTCTTTTGCGATCTCAGCTGACCTTTTTTAGCTCCCCTTCAACTCTGGTTTCTGAGTTTACTCAAATATTCTTTGAAGACATGTAGGAAACAGAATGAACTTTTTGGGTCCTCAACAACTCTTGCCTCCTTAAAGAAATTGACATCTGTAGATGTGTGAATGCTATTGGGTCATGGCTGTATGGCATAAGACTCCTCCTTGCTAATGGATTTATTAGTGTGCCCCTGTCTTTTTTGCAGGCAACTAAGGGTATGCGTTCATCATGGTTTTGCTTGCATCAAGCTGCAGACACACCATCATCAACTGATTCACTCTCTCTGTTCCCTGACACAAGTCTTTTACTTTTAAGGATACAGTCAAACCAAACTCAGTCTTTTCAAGCTGAAACAAGTAAAGTCTAACTCTGGACTCTGTGGTTTATGCTTCATCAATTGCCTCTTCATCTCTACATTCTCCAGGATCTCTAGATGAAGCTGGATAAATGCCTGGACCAACCAGCCCACAAGCTGGTATCATGGATGGTTGCTGCCCCCAAAGCACACTCAGGCTTGGTAGGCCTGGCTGGATGTGATGATCTACCAAGAGACCGACGTAGTCTCTAAAAGACAGCGTTAGGCCTACCTCCACTTCAGGTCCCATAAGGGACCAACTAGTTGTCACCTTCCTATGAGCTGACATTTTGTATATGCATATAAACCCTAGCTACATTATATTAGGAAATCACTGTGATGCTTGGGTTTTTGGTGCTGTGGATCCCCATAGTGGAAGAACATCAATGCTAGAGGTCTAGCTTCTCAAGGGATATCTTACATGTCACTGTGGCTAGCTCATTTGAGCATATTGTGCTGATGAGTAGTGCCTCTAGTTGAATTATTCTGTTGTGTGCAATCTCATGTATATTGTTGGGTGGTGAGGGTAGGTTTCTATTCATGACATGGATTGGAGAATACCGACAGCAGTTTTTTTCAGTAATGAGCACAAGTTGGTCACACGATGCCCTCTTCATTAAATCCCTCTTTTGTAATCATGTATCTTGCTTCCATTGGTGCAGTTCCAGCAAAATTTCTGCATTCTGCTAAAAGAAAGGGAGGCCAGATAACATTTGTTGTCACCCCATGGACTTTCTCATGATATGTTGTTTCCTGTGCACATGCTTTTTGGGTTAGAGTCTAAACATAGAGTTAGCTTGAAAACAATGAATATGCAGCAGGAAAAAAATTATCATTGACCTGTTGTTGATGGTTTTAACAGGGGGGTGAGTGCCGAAGCAATTGCTTTGTCTGATATTGGGTGTAGTATCCCCATGGCTTTCAAGTGCACTTTCCTTGCAAAGTGTCATGAAAAAGTTCTCAATTCACCTCATTTGAGCATTTGTGCAATCAATGAACTCCAGAGTGAGAATGTCCTTTTTTCTACAGTGCGGTTGTATGCTAACTGGCTCTTCTGACTAGCTTGTTTACAACTCAAAGTGATGGCTCCATGTGTGATGCTTGCAGCGCTCCTCGACATTGGCTTTGGCAGTCTTAGGTAGGCTAATGATTGCCTCTCCATAACACAAAAATCCCAAAAAATCAATACCGAGTTTGGTTGATCTCCTCTCCCTAGCTTCTCTTTCTGTCTTGACCATAAGGATAAAGCAAACCTTTAATCCTGAATTGACCATTTCGTGGTTGATCTCTCTACATAGTGGTCTCTAGTTGGAGATCCAACGGTTGGATCTCCACATGGCCAATACAATAGAATGTAGGACTTGAAATTATGTATCAACTACTGCCATCAGATCTGATGATGCCTTGCTCTCTGACTTTCATCTTGCAAAATGATCACAAGAGTAGATTGTGACAAAAAGTATCAACCAGATATGTGCGAAAATAAGCAGGAGAAAATAGAAAGAGTTTGCAGCCAGTCTGCCTGCGAAGGAAGTCTTATCTAGGTCTGGTTCCACTATGTTTATGTACGGTGTTGGCTGCCCCCCCGCCCTTAAAGCTTGTGTTTTCACCTTTGTTGCAGTCTTCAACACTTTTCTATGGGGTCAGAGGTTGCAATTCTTGGACTAACTGATTTCGAAAGTTATCACCTGTAGTCATTCTTTCCTTTTGTTGGTAGAGACCATATCTAATCTTCTTCCACAAGGAGAAGGTGCCTTGCAATATTAGGCTGAAGAGGTAATAACAGTTCATATGTTTGTCTGCTACAGCCAGCAAGCTTTGTTGAAAGGGGAGTGCAGACATTTATTCTCCTCGAGTTGTACTGGTCTTAGGATGCCGAAGTGCCAGCATTTGTGAGATCGGGTAAGTATTTCTGAAACAGGACGTGGTGTTATATCTTCTTCCCTTTCTTTTATGTTCTTTCTAGAGAATCGGCGAGTTCTTAGAAGTACATTGTGTGAATGACCTTTGTCTTTTGAAGTGCATGTAAATGTCCATAAATGCTTGTAAATGTTGTGTGTGTTGTGTGTGCAAAATTCTTGGTTTGTTCTTAATCTCATGGTTATCGTATTATGTTTACTGGTTGGTTGTGACATTTGTCGAAAAAATAAATTATAAATGAATAATTCTAGACATCCATTTCAACAGGAGCTCAATTACATGCAGAATTTGTGAGGTTATTAAGGGAGGCCCCATGAACATTGTTTTTGAGCTGTTTGTTTAGGCAATGTTTGTGGGGGCCGGGTTCTACTTGGTGCTCGTGGGTGATTCGGTCGGCTGATTGGTCACCGAATTGTTGGCGAGCTCTCTTCTGCTGACCTCGATGCATGTAATTTAGTCACACTAAATCGATGCTCTACTAAAATGGATTCTTGGAATTTTGTCGGACCTGTAAATGCCATGTGAATGGCTGTGTGCGCATGATTCCAGGTTTGTTCTCAATCTCATGGTTATCTTATTGTATTCATTGGTTGGTAAGGATTAATTCTAGGAATCCATTTCAAGAGGAGCCGGATTACATGCACAATCTGCGAGGTTATCAAGGGAGGCCCCATGAACATTGTTTTTGAGCTGTTTGGTTAGGCAATGTTTGTGGGGGCCGGGTTCTACTCGGTGCTCGTGGGTGATTCGGTCGGCTGATTGGTCACCGAATTGTTGGCGAGCTCTCTTCTGCTGACCTCGATGCATGTAATTTAGTCACACTAAATCGATGCTCTACTAAAATGGATTCTTGGAATTTTGTTGGACCTGTAAATGCCATGTGAATGGCTGTGTGCGCATGATTCCAGGTTTGTTCTCAATCTCATGGTTATCTTATTGTATTCATTGGTTGGTAAGGATTAATTCTAGGAATCCATTTCAAGAGGAGCCGGATTACATGCACAATCTGCGAGGTTATCAAGGGAGGCCCCATGAACATTGTTTTTGAGCTGTTTGGTTAGGCAATGTTTGTGGGGGCCGGGTTCTACTCGGTGCTCGTGGGTGATTCGGTCGGCTGATTGGTCACCAAATTGTTGGCGAGCTCTCTTCTGCTGACCTCGATGCATGTAATTTAGTCACACTAAATCGATGCTCTACTGAAATGGATTCTTGGAATTTTGTCGGACCTGCAAATGCCATGGGAATGGCTGTGTGCGCATGATTCCAGGTTTGTTCTCAATCTCATGGTTATCTTATTGCATCCACTGGTTGGTAAGGATTAATTCTAGGAATCCATTTCAAGAGGAGCTGGATTACATGCACAATCTGTGAGGTTATCAGGGAGGCCCCATGAACATTGTTTTTGAGCTGTTTGGTTAGGCAATGTTTGTGGGGGCCGGGTTCTACTCGATGCTCGTGGGTGATTCGGTCGGCTGATTGGTCACCAAATTGTTGGCACTCTCTTCTGCTGACCTCGATGCATGTAATTTAGTCACACTAAATCGATGCTTTACTGAAATGGATTCGTGGAATTTTGTCGGACCTATAAATGCCATGTGAATGTCTTGTTCTTAATTTCATAATTATATTATTGCATTTAACTGTCGGTCGTCACATTTGCCGGAAAAGAAAATTTTATAAAGAATAATATATAATAAAAAATGTCGGGATGAAACGATCCTTTCAATCCATCTATCCGTCCCATCGTGCATCCGTCCATGCCTTCATCCATCAATTTACATTAAATGGTGATTATCCGCCTCAGATAGTAGAGTTTTTTGTACATAATTACAACAGTGCCTGTGTGTCTGACGACGGTTCCGTGTTTCAATGGACCCGCGGAACCGGCCTGGACAGTTGGATTTAGAAAACCGGATTCGGCCCGGACAGTCGGATTCGGAAAACCTAACATGACACAAATAATGGTGAATTATTGAAAACCATATGAGAACATTAAAAATAAAATAAAATAAAGTCAATTGTCAGTAATGTACGAAAGAGCAATTATATTTTTAACGTACTCTAATTAAATTTTTTTCCAGTTGGTAATAAACATAAAAAATTCTTGAAATTCTTATAATTGATAGGGGGGGAAAAGATGTGTCATGTAATTTTGCACTACTTTAAAAGCACACTTGGAACATCGAACTTTAATTGCAGATCGACGTTGAATTGTTGCTCGAAAACCTTTGCAATCGAATGAGATGTGTCGGTTGTTGCTGGGAATTGGATCACAACGTGTTGGTTCTGCACTGATGACGAAATCGTCGTTGATATGGCAGCTAGCATTTCTAAAAGGACTCGGCGTTGCAGTTGGAAGACCAAGAGTAGCGCCCCAGCACTCCAGTAAAATTTGACGTTCAATTATTATGCATACTCGGTGTCTTAGACTTTGATGAGTAAAAAGTTGCTGACCCTAAGGACTTCCGATTGATTGATTGACAGAGGAATCAGCTCACCACTCACCTCTCTCTATGGAAAGAGGACCGAACCGATGACCCTGAATCATTCTTCGCAAACTGAATATGACTGGCATTGACTCGAACTACTTCTCGTTGCTTATCTCCGTTGATGTTTGTTTCGGCAGTCCGGTGGCTGAACTTTTGGGCTCACATAACATCGAGGAAGAAGTAGCCCGCTACCGAAATCATGCACGAGTTCCTTGGGCTCTTTACCTGCAACTCGATCGATCAAGTTTTGTTCTTCCTGTCTTATTGTCTTTGTACCCCTGGCTTAGTACAGCCGGAACCCTCCTAAACCCTTCAGGTCGTCTTCTCGACCTTCCTATCGTGTGCTGTGGTCGTTGCGGCCTGCATAAACCCTGCGAGCGTGCGTTCAAATCTGCGGAGAGATAAAAACAACGATCGAAAAACACTTACACTTCATAAATTATTTCTCGTTTTGTGGTTATTATTGAAGAACAAGGCTATTCGGAAATCAAAAAAAATAGCCCGAGAAATTGAAAAATGAAAAAAAAAAAAAGAAAAAAAGGAAAGAAAGAATCATAAAAAAAAATAGTAATCTTTTTCGTTTTGTGGAAATGAAATTTCCCTTTCTAATTATTATTTAAAAAACCTTTTTGAAAAAAAAAATTGAAAAAAGAAAAAGAAAAGGAATGCAAAAAACACAAAGAAAGAAGAAAGAAAGACCGAAACAAAAAAAAAGATAAAAAATTGGGGATCTTATATTCTTATATAGTAAAGGATGTCGTGGACGAAATGAAGCTTTCCATCCATCCGTCCGTCGCGTCATCCATCCTGCCATCCATCCCGTCATCCATACAAACACAACAAATATATATCTTAAAAAGGGACCCTAAATGTACCCGTTTCCCCGTCCTCCTTCCACCCTAAACCCATATATCTAGGGGTACCCATTTCCCCCCTCCCCCTCAACAGTAAAAAAATAAAATAAAAAAATGCATCAAGGTGCACCCCTAAAACCCCCCCCCCCTCGCACAATCAACCCAATATAAACCCTGCCCTTCTCCACAGTAAAAAGTAATTCCCAAAACTTACGAGCAGTAAAAAAAAGTAACAAAAAGTAACAAAACTTACCCCTAAACCCAGTAAAAAGTAATTTACAAAACTTACAACCAGTAAAAAAAGTAACTAAAAGTAACTAAAAGTGAAAAAAAGTCAACAAACAGACCCCGGCACTGCGCGAAAAGGCCCCGGCACTCCTGTGTATTTTTTCCGGTCAAAGGCCCCGGGCCCCCCGGCATTACGATCGTAATGCTCCGATTACTAAGATAGGTTGGGGGAGGGCTAATAAAAGAAGCCATATTTTAGAAGTTTTTCTTGTTTTGGAGCTAACAGAACCACTATTTTCCAAGGTGCCAAAATTGGAATTACTCAACAGATTTCTGATGACTATGTGTTTCACATACGAGGAATTCAATGTACGGTTCATCATACCTATTCAGTAGTGCAAGTTTTGTCCAAGTTGAGCATGGTGAACAAGTTGGAAAGCTTGTTCCAAACCTTATATGATTATTTTTACAAAAGTCCCAAAAGGCATTTGGGACTTACTAAACTTACTAAAATCCTGGGAATTAAAAGAAATAGACCGCCAAACAACGGGACCTCCCGCTCAACAGTAAAAAAAAAATCAACCCCCTCGCCCTCCCATCCCGCTTTGGTTTGGTGCAGCAAAATGGTTTTGGCCCAGCATTTTTGTACATTTTGCTGAGGCTGGTAAAAGGCACAACAAAGCCTCACACCTGCTCTTGATTGGCTAGATAGTTTGATTGATCCGGATGGGTCGCTATTAGCACCCTTCCACCCATTTTCAGTGCTAGTTTTATAGGTATTTTTGGAAAAAATTGCGAACAACCAAAACTTGGATGCCATAAATATATTTTTAGGGTCACAAACTGAGCACCGCTGGAGATGCCCTTAAATGGAAAATCATAACAAATTTTTATCCCAAAAATGTTGAAGATTGTTAACCACCATTGCAAGATGAACAGACACATGATGCATTCTAGGGTTGTAAATAAGCAAAGTTGTACATGATGCCATCAGACTCGCAGAGCTGGAGGGGAAGAAGATCTGCATCTGGCTTGAGGACTGGGTTTTTGAACATTGACTACAGTAGACTACCAATGCCTACCACTTACCGAACAATGAACTGAAATGTTCTTGGTGGTTGGTACAAGCCGCCACCGGTTGTACTACAAGTCTATTGGCTAAGAATTTGCTTCTTATCTGAACTTTGGGTTAAGAACGGTGAGCTCTCTATTGTATTTTCCAAAGCTCATATTGTGGCCACCATTGTTTAATGAATACCCCACCTCATGGGGGATCTCCAGAATGCAAATATATGCATATATTGCTAGCGCATGCGGAGCGTGCCGACAACAATGAAAACTTTGAAAAGTAGGCGTTGTCTTTTATTGGAACAACAACACTCTCGTATATATTTTTGTCCAAATGTTTTTCTTGGATAAGGCTTATCCAAATCTGATTGTGGGTATTGATGCTCTAGATAGATTACAACATTGATTTTTATCATTTCTAAACATTACAAGTATCGCTAGTTTTTATATTTAATGGGCTGGGTTTGTCAAGTCCAAATTTAAGATTTTGCAGGTTAAATATATGCACTAAGAGGCCTCAATCAGGGCTTTGGATGAATTAGCATCTGCAGTGGTACTGTGGTATAAACATTATTGCTTCTAAACATTATAAATACATGCCTTGGATGAAGGAGCACCAACATTCGTGCCATGGTCGAAATAAAAAAAATCATTTGAATCGTTTCTAAATATTACAAATATCCCATGATTAGACAAAATCACGGGCTCTGATTCCAAATCTAACATCTCTTGGGTTTTAATTTGGCCACTAACCTGCCTCACTCAAGAAGCTGAAGGTGACCAACCGGTCATCAGTGTAGGCCACAAGTTGGCCAGGGTGAACCCAGCACCCATGTTGGTACCTTGACCTTTTTGAATGAGCCCTCTTAGTGGCCATATTAAGCCCAAAAAATGTTAAATCTGAACTCGGACACCCTGATTTAGTCTTAGCATGGGATACTTGTAATGTTTAAAAATGATTTAAATGGACTAGCTTGGGTTCACCCAAAGGCTCTCAAGTCACTGTGTGCTTGTTGGCTGATTGAATATCATTGAAACTACTTAATTGCTAGATGGGAATTTGAAAAAGTTTCTCAGAGTCCACAATTTTTTTATAAAAACAATCAAGGCATTGAAACTAGTGTTGCCCTGTTATTGGGGAAATTTTTAAAATAAATATGTTGGGTACTAATGAAGGGCACATAATGACAGGCTATTTCAACCTACATGCCGGTTCTAACTAGCAACAATATTTATTTTGGAAAAAAAAAAGGTGAGTTAGAGTTGCACAATAAGTCCAAGACCATATAATTCACAGGGCTCTTGTGAAAATACCCTCCAATCTCATTTGTATAGTTGAATCCATCAGAGACATGTCTGTGGACATTCGTTGCAGAAGGCGTCCAGGTGCTTAAGAAGACTTATGTATGCCTGGGATTTTGCAGCTGCTGCTGGCTTGTTTATCAGAGTGCCATGTGGCATCATTTCAAAGTAAAGATTTTTTTTTTGGTCGCCTTTCTTTCACAGCACTAGAATTATTTTGTCATAATTACATGAAAAATCCTTAATTACATCGACAGTAAAAATATTAATACCTTTCATAATATTGGGCGCTAGGCCTACCTCCACTCCAAGTCCCAGAAGGGACCAACCAGTTGTTTCCAGCAACTACAAACACAGTGGATGATTGCTAGTCACAGTATGAGACTTGGGAAAAAGATGGAAAAGAAACATTTTCCTCTATTTTGGGATGTTATATTTTTTTTGGATGAAAAAAGTTCCTTTGGTTCACTAATGTCAGCGATTGACCCAGAAGGTGACATTTGATTGGGTCCTTTCAATCTACATTATTTTAGTACCTTGGACAGCTTCAGGGGAAGGAACTTTCTTCCTTTACAATGTATAATGATAATCAAGTGAGTTCGGTGAGCTTTGCATCAGCCTGCTGAACACCTTTTTGCCCCCACCCACCAACCGATGTGCCATCTATGCATGTTACACAAACACCAACCATCTGCAAGCATCGACCTACTCGCCTTCAACCCACCGATCCCTGACACACTTGTTCCTGCCGACGGCCCACGAAGCAATTTTGATTTTCCATAAGACTTTCAACTACTGTAGGCACAATCTTCTCCAGCCCAGGGGGGGGGGGGCAAAAATTGATGTGACGTGTCAACCTTTCATTGGCAATGATGTCAACATTCCAACAAATCGCATTGGTTCCGCCATCATATTTGGCACCCATTTTGACTTCAAGTCCCTTTCAAATGCAAGCGGATCATACCTTCAGGCCTCGTATAGAAAATAATACCAATACAGGCCATGTATCGGTGACCAAAAATAATCTACCCCATATTGGGGTTATGTGTCGACGATGGACGTGATCCAGGGGCATTGGGAAAATGAAAATGATCTGCGCAATTGGTGTTTTTCCAGGCAGTTAAAAGTGATCTCAATAATGTGTGGATGACCAAAAATAATCCACATCGTCCATGCCTTATCAAAAAAGGATCCACCCTATGGAGTGAATATAAATCATCTCTTTCGTCCACGGGTGATTGAAAATGATCCACTACATCCACGAATGTTTGGAAATGATCTACCCCATCCATAAACAATTTAAAAAAATGATGAACGTTTTTTGGGGAAGTGATTGTGCATGATGTCTAGCATTCATATGTTAGAATTATTACCAAGATTGCAACCCGACTCAAATTACCTTTTGAAAAGGCTCTCAGAGTGTTAGATTTGCGAATGTTCAGATAAGTGCACAATATCGAGGATCCACGTACTCCGTGTTAGGCTTCAAATAACGCTTTCCTTAACTCTTTCCTTTCATTAAAGATTTTTTTTGTTGCATGTCGGTGGACTTATTGGTGCATCTATTGATCGTTCATTCATTCTTTTCCATGTGACTAGGAAGTGCATGTTCAAGAATGATGAACTTACAATTAATATATCGAATTGGTATTCTTGCACTTTAATTATATTTGTGTACAAATGTTCTGAAAACATCAACATTCACATGACGGTCTGGAAAGCGATGTATGTGTGTGTGTGTGTGCAACAACATTGCGAGTGTACGCACCAGTTAAGTAGCAGTAGTAGCAGTGGTTTTTTTCCTTGTTTTTTTTTTTGTGTGTCTTCAATGGCCAATTTTGTGATGTCACCAAAGTGACCATCATCCCCAAAAAGAAGAAAGAGGAACTGAAAAAAGGGGCCAAATTCGCCAACATCACCAACTACGAAAGTTTTATTTTTAAAAAAGAAGGAAAAGGGGGTCCTTCCGTAGTATTGGCCACCTAATAAAACTTACCATAAAAGTCTGGTGTTTCGGAAACTTTTTTTTCCCACAAAGTTTAACCAATTTGGGACCATTTATTTCCCACGGAAAATCCTTCAAACATGTTGAAATTTGAAATCATATATTTTAGGTGCAAATTGGCAAAAAAATTTGGCAATAAAAAAAATCAAGGAGCTACATGTAGGTAGCGGTATGTACATTACTACACATACTGAGTAGGCCAATCACGTGGCCGCCCGAAAAAAAAACAAAAAATATATAAATAAGCGAAACGGAGAATGGGGCAATGGATGATGCGGAGGTTAATGACGGAAAGAAGGACAGATGGACGGAAGGACTGACGGACGGACGAACAGACGGCTAGAAACTAAGAATGAAAGAAAGGAAGACGGACGTACGTAGAGCTCTTTCATCCCACTGCCCTGGCCGTAATTCGTGAATGTCTGTGACGAACACACAGACAAACGGACACCACCACGTTTGCTTTTATACTAATGGGTAACTCGTGGCTACGCCACTCCAGCCACCCCCAACGCTTTGTGCTTCCATGTTTGGATTTGTAGCCAGGTTTGGCTCAATCTTCCTTCAGATAATTGCCCACTTTTTCCACATCTTCCTACAGATGATGGCCATTTTGGCTATAAAAAAAAACAATTCGCAAAAAAAAAAACCCCACCTGTGCTATTATTATCGTATGGTTGAAGATTGGGTACCTTCAAAACAAATACACTTATTATTACATTTTCTTTCAAGGAGAGGTTTACAAAATTTAAAATAATAATAATACAATTAATATGATTATTTTGGGGTGCACAAATAGACAAATCCATTTCAGAAATGGAGAAATCCATAGTTTTGACTCTCACCCAAAATTGGATTTAGACTTTAAACCCCAATCGTTGGATTCGAAGAACCTGGTTTGGGAACCTCAAGCTGCATGTGGATCGAGACCTGGACTTGGAGCAAGACTTGAAACCCCAATATTTGGCTTCGAAGAACCTGGATTGAGACCTGGTTTGGGAACTTCAAGGTGCAACAGTGGATCTGGACTTCAAACCCTAAATCTAGGGTTTGAAGAAGGAGGAGAAGAATAAGAAGAAGGTGGGGACATGGTTAGGGAACCTCAAGCTACACATAGACCGATCGACAGACACCACGTTTTCTTTAGTATATAGGATATGGGATCCTGCAGTGTGACCTAATTTCACATGAGAAGAAATCTTGTAAATACGATCTAGTTTACTTTTACCCTCATTCGCAAGAAGAATTAAACAGCATCCCCTTTAAGAAAATGTTTTTTTTTCTTATCGTAAATGGTAGGGCCACCATGCGACGCATGGCGTGCCGGTCGTGTTTTGTTTGTCCTGGATGGCGAACATGTGTCGTTCGGATGAACCTTGGCTGAATTGTGTGGTGGATGAAATTGAACCAATAAAATGCAAATTGGTGCCATGAATGAAGAGTTGATGTGAGACGTATTGGTTTGCAATACAAACGTCGGTCGCGAGAATGAAAACAAATATTTAATTATTGGTAACAGAGCGGGGGGAAATTGATATTTATTTCGATTGATGTCATATTCATTTCCTTGAAAAAATTAATTTATTTTTTCCATAGGATGGTCCAACATAATTGGTAGCCGACGTTGTTTTGGGAAAAAGGAACATTATGGCAACGCCGCAGGGCATATCTAACCAAATAATAATTAGGGTTGTTTTGGGAAAAGGAACATTATGGCAACGCCGCAGGGCATATCTAAAGTACGTCATCGTGGTGAATCGCGGTTAATTTTAATTTGTAAATGCCCTCGGACGTTTTTGGTAAACAGAAATAGAGTTTTCACGCTTGCACAAAGTTTAATATATCGCACACCCCTTTTTAATCTATAAACATTCATTATAACAAAACTTTGTTGGGGTGGAGGACGAATTAAATGTCTATTGAACAATGATAATAAGGATCAGATCTATTTCCCTCCAAATATACAAAAGATAAATTGGCCATGAATCATGCATGTCCGTAAATGACGTGTGATGGCCGACGATTTTGACACCTCTGCCCCCCCCCCCCCCCCCCCCCAAACAATTTCCATATGCTCCTCCATCCTCTCCCAATGGCCCTTGTGAGCCTTTTGGTTTCTTGTTATTTTTACATATAATGTTTTGTAAAATTGCGTCAATGTCGACACTTTGATGGGTAGTCAAAAGCTAAATAGAATGCAAACGTAACCATTGAAGCTGCACACAAAATCGTAAAATAATTCAAACCACGTCCTGCGATGTTATACAATATTGGAGTACATCGAAAAGATAGGAAAAGGAAGTGGATTAGCGAGCCAAGGAGTGAGCTTCCATTGAGAGGTTCTTTAAAAAGTTTGTGGGGTGGTACCCTAAGCCCCGAATTGAACTTAAAAATGTCGCGATTTTGTGCTATCAAAAAAAGTTTTAAAAATAATAATCCTAATGTGTGGTTTGACGTGATACAAGCAAAACATGATGTGTGACAGCACCGCGGGAAACGTTATACGGGTATCATACCTTAAGGAACGTGTAATTATAAAATATCCTCCGTATATGGTGCACAGGGTTTTTGTACAGGCCAACCCTAAACACCTAAAACTATGTTCAAGAGTTTTCCGGGCGTTATCAATGAATACAGGATTGTATCAAATCCACCACAAAGTAATTTACCTTTTCGTAAAATTTATTAGATTTCATTTATGAGGATAAATAATATATATGCATGGATGGAAATAAAAGGCTGCGCAACGTGCTACAAAGGCCGAAGTACATTTAATCACGTCATTTATCAATTCTTCCAAACATAATGAAATTGGAGTGGGGCGCAGAATAAACATACGGGGTTGGAGATTTATTTTTCCCAATTTTTTAGTGTGCAGCAGGAATTTTTCTCGCAAAATCTCGTGATTTGGAGACCAGGAGCTGTTCTGTGTGTGTAACCAGGAGCGCTTCACATCACCGAATTCTTGTTCCTAAGGTGAGCAACCTCACATCGGGCTCCATGTAAATTTCAATGATACATCTTATAATCTTGTATGCAAGGTCGGCCCGTCCTTCAAATCACGAACTTTTGGATTGTCATTTTTTGCACATGTTATGCTGGCAGGGGGCATTATAGCACAAACGACACACATTCACTTCACACACATGCCAGCTTATTTGAGGGCGGGGAGCAAGGTATCAAAACTTGGACCTATACCAGCATTTGCATTTGTTTTCCTCCGAAAATTTCATCTGTTGTCGTTGTGGCTTTCCAGTGCAGCGGATCATACCTTCAGGAACATAAAATGTTCTTTTGTGAATCATGCAGCATGTTACAAATTCTAACTTGTTCTCATTGTGACAAAACTTGTATGACTCGCCTTGAAAAATTTGTAGAATTTTTTGGTGGTTCAAAAACGTTATCTGGGTGGGCGAAATGAATGTTTGTTTAAAATCAAAACTCTATTTTCCTATGTATGCAGGTTACAAGTTGGTTCCACTGGGCTCGAGTTATTCGTGTATTGACCAATCACAACTCTAAACCCTAGACCCAAAACATCTGTCCATTACCAACCGATATTCATGGCCGACTTCCGATGCCCCGAATGTGACATTTGTTTCACCGCTTCTCATCAACGCGATGGACATCACCGATCGGTGCATCGACCAACTTGTAAAATTCGTACCACCACGGGTCAAATTATTGTCAATCGAACGACCGACGGCAAATATCCTTGCCCCGTGGATTCCTGTAGGAGCACATTTGGACGCAGTGATACGCTCCAGCGCCATTTCAAAGGGCGACATGCGGAGCAAAGCAACTCTGCGCTAAATCAACACCTTAACGACGACGCGCAAATTAGGGCAATTTCCCTGGGCATGTTAATCGAGCCGCCCATCGAGTAAACACCGGAACTATTCCGTGATGTCAGCCTTACGGTTCTCAACATCACGGATGGCATTCGTCTCCTGTTGTGCAGGGTTTGCAACGTATGTCTGGAGCCCGAGGCTCGCTGTGTGCATAACCACTTGTTAGGGCACGACAATTGGAGAGCTCCCAAACGACATCGCAACGGTGGCCCCTGTCGCGTGACTTGGATCCCACCTGTTACGGATTTCACATCGTCGTTCGATGAGATCGAGAGTTGCAAGACCCTCGCTTGGAAAGGTATACCACATCTCCTGGGCACGAGCTTTTGCCGGTGGTCCCTAGGATAAGGGTTGTGAATGGATATCGATGCGAGGTGGATGGATGTGGGTACTATTCCGCCACCAAGAAGATTATGGGCAATCATCGTCACGCCAACCATTTCTTCTTACCGGTTCATGCCAACGGTCAACCGTGTCAAGTGCAGTGCCTTTTTAGAAAGATCGGGTACATCGTGTATTTTGGTGTGGACCACCAGAGTACGGAGCTCGAAGGCGATCCGGCAGGGCTCCGTCTGAAGGAGCAGGTGCACGTTTCGTTACAGGCCCACCAATGTTCCCTGGGAAACGTGGCACCAAATCCATCCATTCGGGAGTCGAGTCCATGGCTTAGACTGTCTCGTTGGCACGAGCTGGCCGTTAACCACATCGTTCCGGCAGGCACATCGCTGGATCGCGTCAAGCGAGCGAGCGTGCTCCCGAACCCTAGTGAGGGGGAATCCAATTTGGATCGTTTACCCTCGATGGTTCGAGGGTATTTGGAGGCTGCACAGGCCATGATCGGTCGTGTGCCATATCATCTCAGGGGGTTGGTCATTTCGGTGGAAGATTCACCCCTGGCCACATTGGGGCTCAACCAGCTTTGGGTGCCGTCGACGATAAGCAAATATTGTATGTTGATGACCAAGCTGCTCACTACGATGGTCCGATCCAGGGACAGCGCCCCGGTGGACGATGAGCCATTCGTCAACGTTCTCGGCAATTTGCATCCGGATCTCGGAGATGCGCTGGAGAATTTTATTTCTCACATCCGAAGTCGACGCGATGCGGACAAGGATGACGAAGATCTCGTTTCGATCCATGCGGTGCTGCTGCACATTTGCAGACCGCTGGCATGTCCGGTCATTCAGCACGGGCCGCAAATCGGTTGTCCGATAATCAGGCTCCTGATCGTGAACAGCTTGAAGTCGGACCCTTCGTCGACCAACCTCGCTTTCGAACACGTTCGACATGTGACAGGTCTCGTGGCCATTCTTAAGTATTAGTGGAGATGTACAATTCTCATGCAATTGGTGCATCCCATGTGGCAGCTCGGTCACCCCCCATCCCGTGGTGCGAAGCTGACGAGTGGCTCGCTTGCGTTCGAGATAGTGCCAAAGACACACCGTTCAACAAACTGCAGGAGACCATGCGCCTCGCATGTAGGGTGTTAGGCGACGAGCCCGACATCCCCAGACTCGTTCGGATAGGTCCCGTGGCGTGCACGATCGACGGTCAAGCCGTCACCGTCGACACATTACGAAACCTGATCGGCGAGTTGCTCCGCGAGGCGAATCAAGTGATGAGCAACCAATTGTTGTTGGGACTCCAGACAGCTTGGATCAAGCGGGTGATAGCCAAGGGCAACGTCGAGGACAGGGTGAACGAAGACGAAGTCGGGTATTCTTTCTTGTCAGATGCCCGTAACGAATTTCATCGCCACGCACAAGATCTCGCCATCCACCTTTTCAGCGATCGACGCACCCGAGGACTTTTTGTTAAAGGCATGGACGGCGATCAATCCATCGTATGGAATCAAAATGCCTTGGCGTTGTGGGCAAAGGCGACAGATCGTATGCACGCGTTGTTGTTTTTACTCATGCATTTCACCGCTGGCGGTCCTCCTCGCGGCGAGGAGTACAGGAGCTATCTCCTTCGCAACATGGAGCATTCGGACAGAACATTTTATTGGTCGGCCGGCACCATCATGACCTTCCAGAGATACCACAAGGGCGCCAACGCTGGGCGGCCGGTCAAATTGATACCCCGGTTCCTACCCCCAGAACTCAATTCCCTCTTCATCGAATACATGTTGCTGGTGAGACCGGTGCAGTCGTTCATCGCGGGCCTGTGTGGAAACAATGACGCTGCTCGACAATACATGAACCTTTGGGCTATTCAACGAGATGCCGCCATGGACGGCGAAGACGTTTCCCGTCTGGTGGCCATGGCGTTCTTCGAGCACACGAATCTCGATCTGGGGATGGCGAATTATCGTCACCTCGCCGCTTATTTCGGCGGTGCCATCAAACAAAGTTATTGCACGGAATTTCCCATTGACGAGACATCAGGGCACTCTTCGACCACGGCCGCACGACAGTATGCCAATTGTTCCAATGACCACAGATTCCTGGACAGTCAACAGATGTACACGTACAGATTAGCCGCCGAAGCGTGGCATCGCTTGCTGCAACTCGACCAGAGCCCGGTTCGAAGCCGTCCAACCGGTAGTTTGACCGTCCAGATTTCGGCCAGTGTCGACCAAACCGACGGCCATTGTCTGTCGCAATCCTAGTGTGCTTCTCTCCTCGCATCCTTTGTGTGTTCGGTCCCACAGACCATCCCTCAACCGGCCTTGCCGCCACCACTCGGGGATCAAACACATGAAGTGCGTTCTCTGCGAGCTCTTCGTCGACTGGGCCATGGACATTGGACTTGCAAGGAACAGGGCTTGGCCGTGACGCTGGTCCTCGAAAATACGGTCGACCTGTTGGTGGTCATGCCCACCGGACACGGCAAGTCGGTCGTGTTCATGATCCCGTCGATGGTGACCGCTTGCACCGTCATCGTGGTGGTGCCTCTGACGATCCTTGTCCGCGGAAACGAAGCGGACGCGACCCGAGCCGGCTTACGACACGCAACCTACGGCGCAGACACGATCACGTTCGACGACCCTCTGTCCATCGTGTTCGTATCGGTGGAACACGCGGCCACTCCGAGGTTCGTGGAACTCGCGCACATGTTGAACCATTTGCGAAAGCTTCATTGCATCGTGGTGGATGAAGCGCATTTGTTGTTGTCGGATTTCAGACCGGTCATGAAGCGCCTCCTGCCGTTGTGGGCCGTGGGATGTCAGCTGGTCGCGTTGACGGCCTCCCTATCCCCTTCCGAAGAGATGGACCTGAAGATCGTGATGTCCGCGAGATTTGGCGTCGTCCGGATGTCCACGGTGCGCCCACTGATCCAGTACGTCGTTGACAAAGTGGCCGATGTGGACGAGGAAATCGTTCGACAGGTCATCGAATGGGATTGCAACGTCACTTCCGAGACGGACAGGGCCATGGTGTATTGCTTGACGCGACAGTCCGTCGAGCAAGTGGCGTCCATGGCCAACAATGTGGCGGGCGTGAGGACCGCTCACCTTCACGCCCATCTCGACGACGACGCTAAGAAGGCGCAGCTGCAGTCGTGGCTCTCGGGCGAAGCGCGAGTCATGGTGGCCACCGGGGTCATCGGTTGCGGGTACAACTATCTGTCGGTGCGCCTCGTCATTCATCGTGGATCTTTCAGATCTTTTGCTGCTCTGCACCAAGAGTCTGGCCGGCTCGCTCGTGACGGCCGAATGGGTATCAACAGAGTGATCTCCAGCAGGAAATCTAGAGCCGAAGCTCTGCACCTCGATTCTTCCTTTGCCGAACCCAACGTTTGGATCACGGACACGGAGAATTGTCAACGCCACCGTCTTCATTTGGCTGTGGACGGCCAACCGCAACGGTGCAACCTGATTCCCGCCGCCCAACCTTGCGACAACTGTGTGCGACAATCGCGAGCGGTGTCGGAGCAACCCCCCTCACAGTTGCCAATGCTCAGTGCGCGTGGCACGGCGCTCACCTCTTTCGTGAACGAAGATCGTGCAACCCTGACGAATTTTCGTCGATTCGCTGCTCCCGACGAACCCGACTGTCTCTTGTGTTGTGTTTACGGCAGTGATGGAAACGTGCGTCACCCCAGTCAAAATTGTCTGTTGTTGCTGGATGGTCGTCGATGCTTCAAATGTCTGGGAATGCATACGAAGTCGGATTGTTGTAATTCCATTCCCCAATCACCCGACGTTTGTCCCAAGTGCCACCTTTCACACAACGGGCAAGCGTTGGGCAACGTTCCCTTACACGAAGGCAGGTAGGGTGCCGATTGCTCGGGTCAGATCCGGGGCGAACGATACCGCATTCTTCTTTGGGCCATTTGGCGTCGCAACCCGTTGGACGTGCGCAAGGCTATGCCGGAATTGATGAACATCACTCGCGACGAAGAGTTGGCTCGATGGATGGGACTGAAAGCGTTCGGCCGGTCCGTTACCAACTTCGCACGGTTGGTGGATGCATGCATCCGAATGCTGGAGCGCGACCACAGATGTAGGAGACGATTTTAGGATTGCAATCGCTGGTCCGACGACTGGTAGCCTACTTCGGACGTATTGTTTGTGCCTCTCCCTCGGTCGTTGCCGACATTTTTCTTCGTGCGCGCAAGTCCTGAAGTCGACGAGTGTTCCACCATTGGAGGCTGTAAATTAGGTGGGGTTGCAATAGCATCGAGAGCTTCTCCGAATGCCGGATTGAAAATCGAGGGGAATTGCATTACAATATGTGGATTACAACGTGTTGGTTCTGCACTGATGAAGGGATCATCGTTGATATGGCAGCTAGCATTCCCAAAAGGACTCAGTGCTGCAGCGGGAAGACCAAGAGTAGCAGCACCCGGTACTCCAGTCGTATTTGACGTTCAATTGTTGTACATGCCTAATGTCTCAGACTTTGATGACTAAACATCTGACGACCCTTAGAGGCTTCCGATTGACAGAGGAATAAGCTCACCACTCAAGCAGTGCATTCAAAGGTCATTTTTTTCTTAACAATGATGTTATACAAATCGTGTGGATTCTCTCCTTAGGTTGCATGTTTCAAAAGAAATTTGAAAACATTCGCCAGAAAGATAGAAGGTTGCCTCCCTAAAATCTACAATTTGTACATTTGTCACCAATGGATGCTAGATTCTTTTGGGAATGGTCACGGACGATGTTGCAGCAGCAGGACAGAAAATAGTGGATTGCACTTGAATTGCAGACACATTTTTTTCGCCACAGAGCATGCACCCTCTACTTTGCTTTCGTGTACCTGGAAATGCAAACTACACAACTGTATCAGCTTCTTCCTTCGCTTCGTACCTGGAGCTTTCTTAGTCAATTGAAGATGCTTCAGTGACTCCATTCCGAGAGTTTTCTCATATCTTGCAATCTCCTCGTTTGCTAAACTTCTACTTCGCCTCAATTTATTACAGATCAATACCTATAGGTTCTATTTGCACTCCGAACTCGATGTTCAAAAGTGTTACTAGAAGAACTGGCATTGGAAAGGGCGTTACTGGTTATGTTATTCTTAACTACGCAGAATGTCACAACCGGGTTGTGATCACGAATGCTCGTGCAACTTCGATTTTTGATTCGTGATAGGATAGCCTCACAGAATTTTCGAAGAATTAGTAGACCGTGCAGCAGAAAGATGAGCTGGCTTCACGACCAGCAGGAGTATCGTCTGAGGTGCGTTCCTTCAAGGAGCCCCTTGATACAAAAAGGTTGAAATTGACTTCAACATGTCATTCTCCATTGGTGAGTAAAAAACTGACGACCCTAAGAACCTTCCGATTAACAGAGGAATCAACTCGCCACTCAAGCAGTGTATTCAAAGATCATCTTTTTCTTAACAATGATGATGTACAAATCGTGTGGATTCTCTCCTGAGGTTCTTTTGGCCATTTTCCAAAAGAAATTTGAAAACATCCACCAGAAATATAAAAGGTTACCTCCCTAAAATCTACAATTTGAACAATTGTCGCCAATTGATGCTAGATTCTTTTGGGAATGGTCACCGACGATGCTGCAGCTGCAGGACCGATAAATAGTGGATTACACTTGAATTGCAGACACATTTTTTTCGCGGCAGAGCGTGCACCCTCTACTTTGCTGTCATGTACCACGAAATGCAAACTACACAACTGTATCAGCTTCTTTGTCCACTTCGTACCAGGAGCTTTCTTAGTAAATCGAAGATGCTTCAGTGATTCCGTTCCGAGAGTTTTCTCGCATCTTGCAATCTCCTAGTTTGCTAAACTTCCACTTCACCTCGATTTATTACAGATCGATACCTTCCTTCAGGTTCTATCTGCACTCCAAACTTGGCTTTTCAAAAAAGCTGGTGAGTGTCACCAGAATATATTCTGGCACTGTAAAGGGCGTTACTAATTATGTCATTCGTGTTGTGATCACGAATGCTCGTGCAACTTCAATTTTGACATGTGATAGGATGGCTTCAAGGAATTTTCGAAGAATTAGTAGACCGTACAGCAAAAAGATGAGCTGGCTTCACGACCAGTAGTAGTATCGTCTGAGGTGCGTTCCTTCGACAAGCCCATTGATTCAAAAAGGTTGAAATTGACTTCAACATGTCGTTTTCTATTGAAATTGGACGTAGAGGGAGTGACTCACACAAACATTCACATTTCACTGAGGTGGGAAAGAGCCAGCAACGAATCAAAGTTCTCGTTCAAGGTGAGAGTACTACGTCGTCGGGTCAAATGGTAGGCAAGGCAATCCCTGAATCCCTGAATTGATGCACCAAGAAGATGCAACTGGTGATCCGATTTCTCGTAGCCCCGGTCAACATGACTTACTCCTACGATGTGTGCGATCCCCTCAGCTGCCATACCGGCAACGACTAGAGCTGCTCCTGCTCCCAAATCTGCGACCACTACTGGTGCTCCATACAAGGTGAACCCCTTTCGGGGGAGGGAGGCAACAGCCCCTTAAGTCGTTAGAAAAATTACATAAGTACAAAGGCGGGAGGAAGCGCCACCTAATGGTGGCGCCATCACTCCCAAAGATGTTCATACGGTGCTCCATACAGTGAACTGGACCTCATGAGATGCAATAAACTCGCCGAATGTCCTTTGGAATTTGTTACATCCTCCCAGGACTTGGTAATAGAATGCTCACTCTGGCAACATTAACAATATTCTGAAGACAACTAGGAGGTGTCAGAAGCTAACGGGCGGGTGCACCGTGATGTGAATAAATTCAGATCCAATATCAAGTCTTTGGAACCTCCAATCTTTATTGGAATGTCAATCAGTTGTGGACGTGAAATCCACCGGATCGATTGAGGGCTACCCACGGAATACACTTTGATTTCCATTAACCAAGTGGCATTAAGTATGCAAAGAGCCTAATTCGAGAATCTTGAGAAATAGGGGAGTTCCCTCAGGTCAAAGTCCGATGGTGTAAGTGAGAACTATTTCTGTGCACCCAAAATACACAAGGGAGAGTGCCCACGCGCTGCCAACAAATGAACCTTCAGCACCAATTCTGTCAAATCCGCCTCTACTGTCACGTTCACCGTCCCAGGACAAGGCAATCCAGGAGATAGAATTCCATCTCCCTTGAATGTTAAGACTCATCGTCACTGGCACTAGTTCCCAGAACCCCTGACACCCTCTGGCTTCTCCATCCATCGCTCTTTCCTCCCAACAAGGTGTTTCCTATACCCTCTTCTTGAATAGAACAACATCTTGTATAGCTCAGTCTAGTGGTATTATATAACTCATGCATAATTGTTGTTTTGCCTTAACAACCCTAACAGGCTCGTGGTGGGCTCGTAGCTACCCTACGAGCAACTAAATTGGCCTTGTGAATGGCTTTAAAAAGACCTCTTTTCAAAGAGACAGTAGCTCCTTTGGAGTCAAGAGACATCGAAACTTACAATCTGTCGATAGTCACAACGTCGTGATCTGGATTCTTCTGCAACAATCTTGGGTATTAGTATGACATCCACCGAACTTGTGGCGCTGTGCATATTCAATGCTGCAAGAAGTCTGTAGGAATTGGAAACTCTGTGTCACAGCAAGTTAAAATTAAGGACTCGACATGCGATTGTAGTTCTCATTCTAGTGTCTTACCCTGGTTGGAATGTGGGTGGTTTGAAACTGGTGTGCACAAAAGATATGTCGGAGCAAGAGAAAGACGAATGGAGAAAGAGGCAAGTATCATACGATCCCAAAGACGAGGCTATCTTGGATCCAATCTTTGTAGAAGCAACGGCAACTGAAAACCCCGATCGAAACCCAAGTCAGAACTTCAACTAATCAGATTATTTTGAAGCTTTGGTGAGAGATGTTCCTTTGCACACTACGTTCATAGTACCTACTTTCTTGGTCCAGTCCGGACATCGAGCTAACTCATCCTTCCATCGACGCATAATCTTCGTGCCGTAGGACTTATTTTTTCTGTTCGTACCGCAATACTTACACTGAATACGCTGTTACGTTTCTCTAAAATATGCATATGAATATGGGCTGAAGAATCTTCACTTCACGGGCTATCCTATGCATGGACTCAGTTTCGACAATGGTTTAGTAGGCTCTCGCTCCCTAATTCCTCGATCAATTTCACAGAACTTCACCAAACGTATGATTCATCCAGGTTGTTCTGTAATCAAGGTGTAAACACAAAATGATTCGCTTCTGGTAGGGCTCATGGCCAACTTGGGAGGAGTTGGTGGTCCGAGGTGCATCATTCCAGCTGTCCATCATTCTGAATCGGATTTTGTTCGTGGTGGTACGTGGAATCGACGAGGTCGTGAGTATTCTCGTTTCAGACGGCTGGGCTACAGGTGTATTGTGACCAAAACAATGTTGAGATGACCCATCGTGCGAAGAAGAGCTAGATGGTCATACCTTGAGGAAGAGTTCATGACACGATCTTGCTGATGATCAATAGGAAGGTCCATCTCAAGTCTCGTTGTAATCCTTTCGCAGGGTTCTCAGATTTCCCTGTGACTCGCTCCTGCGTAGCGATGAACTCCTTTTTGCTTCCGGTTGCTTTTCGGTCACATACACGTGCTCGTGAGCTCTAGTCCGAAGAAAAAGGTTGATATCCAGCCGGTGTCGGAATTGGCTTCTCGTCCTGCATTGCCATGGAGCACGGAACCCATGAAGCAAGGAGTCAAATTGACTTGTGAAATGAAAGATGCAAAAGGAAAAAGAATTAGATCAACGGTTGTTGCTTGAAATCCTTTGCAATCGAATGAGATATGTCGATTGTTACTGGGAATTGGATTCCAATGTGTGGATATGTGTTGGTTCTGCACTGATGACGAGATCATTGTTGATATGGCAGCTGGCATTTCCAAAAGGACTTGGTGCTGCAGCTGGAAGACCAAGAGTAGCACCCGGTACTCCGGTAGTGTTTGACGTTCAATTATTATACATACCTGGTGTCTGAGACTTTGACGAATAAAGAGCTGATTACCCTAAGCACCTTCCGATTGACAGAGGAATCAGCTCACCACTCAAGTAGTGTATTCAAAAATCTCCTTTTTCTTAACAATGATGTTATACAAATCGTGGGGATTCTCTTCTGAGGTTCTTTCGGCCATTTTTCAAGAAAAAATTGAAAAATTTCATCAGAAATATAGAAGGTTGCCTCCTTCAAATCTACAATTTGTACAATTGTCGCCAACTCATGCTAGATTCTTTTGGGAATGGTCATCGACAATGCTGCAGAACTAAACCCGAAAAATAGTCGATTACACTTGAATTGCAGATACATTTTTTTCACCACAGAGCATGCACCCTCTACTTTGCTTTCATGTACCAGGAAATGCAAACTACAAAATTGTATCAGCTTCTTCATCCACTTTGTACCTGGAGCTTTCTTAGTAAATTGAAGATGCTTCAGTGACTCCATTCCAAGAGTTTTCTCATATCTTCAATTCTTGCAATCTCCTAGTTTGCTAAACTTCTATTTCGCCTCAATTTACTACAGATCGATACCTTAAGGACGTTCTATCTGCACTCCAAACTTGAGTGTTCGCAAAAGCTGGTTAGTGTTACCAGAATAACTAGCACTGTAAAGGGCGTTACTGGTTATGTCATTCTTAACTACACAGAATGTCACAACCGTGTTGTGATCACGAATGTTCATGCAACTTCAATTTTGACTCGTGATATGATAGGCTCACATAATTCTCAAAGAATTAATAGATCGTACAACAAAAAGATGAGCTGGCTTCACAACCAGCAGCAGTATTGTCTAAGGTGCGTTCCTTGAAGGAGCCCTATTGATGCAGGAAGATTGAAGTTGACTTCAACATGTCATTTTCTATTGAAATTGGACGTTCGAGGGCGTGACTCGCATAAACATTCACATTTTACCAAGGTGGGAAAGAGCCAGCAACGAATCCAAGTTCTCGTTCAAGGTGGAGTACTACATCGTCGAGTCAAATGGTAGGCAAGGCAACCTCTGAATTGATGCACCGAGAAGATGCAACTCGTGATCTAATTTCCCGTAGCCCCGGTCAACATGACTTGCTCCTTCCACGTGTGCGGTCCCCTGAACTGCCATACCTGTAAGGGACTAGAGCAGCTCATCCTCTCAAAACTGCGGCCAACACTAGTGCTCCGTAAAGTGAACTCCACCTAATGAAATGTAATAAACTCGCCGACCGTCCTTTGGAATTTGCTACATCCTCTCAAGACTTGGTTCAATGCTCACTTTGGCAACATTAACAATATTCTGAAGACAATTAGGAGGCCTCAGATGCTAACAGGCTGCTACTTCATAAGAGAATAAATTTAGATCCAATATTAAGTCTTTAGAGCCTCTGATCTTTATTCCAACGTCAATCAGTTGTGGACGTGAATTCCACCATCCATAGAATGTGTGACCAGATTCCAACTGTCGATGGTTGCAGATGCCAATTCTCGTACATAATTTTGTTGCGCGTCAGTAGACTTGGCATCATACTTTTGATGCATCGGACTGGCAGATAATAGTTATATGTTGGTCCAACTTTTAAGTCTCCCTTTGAGAGATTCTAAAAGCATGTAAGAAAAGTTAAAAGATTGTTTGAGCTCTCGCTAGTTCATCTTCTGGTTTTGAGTCACTATATGCTGCCATTGCCGAACAGGGTTTCCGTTCCTTCAAATCGAGAGTTTTTCCTATAGAAAAGGTAGATGGGAATTTCTTAGATTCTGAAGGCTGTTTTGCTTTGGACTTGTTCAAGGTCGTTGCCTCTCCATTGGAAAGAGAATGGATCAGTATTTTGCACTCTTTCTTTCCAGGAGGTCACAACTTAGAAGGCAAGTCAAACAATAGACGTTCTCCTAGGGTACATCAAGCTTCTACAATGTTGTGGAGAAAGGGCAGTAAACCTTTGTTTGCTCGTCTTAACAACAAAGTTTGGGTTCCTTTTAAAGTTCTTCCTGTTGTTGCTATAAGTTTTCCTCCTCCCTTGCTAGTTTCCAAGGAGATTGGTTCCCCTCCTGATGATGTGCGACTAAATCATAAAGGGGTCCCTCACCTTTATCTTCACAAAATATTTGGCTACAGAACTTCCAAAAGAAGGCTGGTATTCCTTTCCTTTCTTATGTCTCTTGGTAAGTTTTCTATTATTTTTCTCTCCAAGTATATGACCAAGAATTTGGTTCGTATGCTTTTGTTATTGTCCGATTTTTCTACTTTTGTGTTTGGTCTTCATGTGGGCTTCCTTCTGTACAGAAAAATAAAACTCCATACCTCCACCCCCCTCCCCTTCAACAGTTAAAAATAAAATAAAATAAAATAAATCAAGGTGCACCCTTTGTCTGGTCTTTGCTGGGAGGTCTCTTGTAGGCCGGTGGGTTTCAACCAACCCCTACCCCCATAATCAATTTGTAAGAAAAATAACACCCTACCCTCTCCACAATGAAAAAAACATTTCTAGAAAACCTTATTAACCCCTTTCCCCCCTCCTCAGCTAGCGGCATTACACTCGTAATGCTCGGATCATATAAATAGGTGCACCCCTTCCCCCTAAACAATCAAATTAAAATAACTCACCTTGCCCCCTTCAATAGTAAAAAGTAATTTACAAAGTTACAAGTAGTAAAAAAGGTAACAAAAAATAACAAAAAATGAAAAAAAAAAAAAACAGCCTGCCATTGCACTCAAAGAGCTTGGCATTGCATCGGGTTTTTTGTGGTCAAACAGCCTTGAGCTTGCGACCTTATGATTGTAATGCTCAAATCATATGTATAGGCTATTTCAGCGTAGTGCCTGGCTGTTTGAAAAAGTAAAAAAAAAAAGATCATATGTATAGGTTTGAACCAAGGTGGAATATGTTCAAACCATCACAGAGGTACCCTATAGATACAGGAAGTTGTTTACATGAAGTTTTGTAATTCCATAATTGGAGTTGTATTTTTGTTTGACCATATTAGGTGCGCCTTGTGAATTGGCCTCCTGGTCTGCACAACACTAACCACTGTGCTTATAGGAGCTATGGTGATGCATTTGAACATCCATTCAATGCTGTTCCATGCACGAGCATCCGCTTATGTTGACCTCGTTCATGTGGCAGTTATGCTGGTGGGTTGCAAAACTGGATATCCTCATGTTCTAAAGAGCTACCTTAAGGCTCGAAAAATTTCCAAACCAGATTTGCTCTAGACTAGCTGCATGCAATGCTTCTTGCCTCATCAATTTAAAGACTCGGAAACGCTTGAAAAAAAACCCTAAACCCAAATTGATATAGACATTACCTGTATATATTCATGAAATTCCTGATTAGTACCTTTCGAATTAGCGGTTCCCCCAACCCTGCCATCACATTTGCACTTGGCACCCTAAACCCGTTTGCCACAACACCGTGAGAAGAGTAAATCTAAGTTAGTTGGCAGTGAGGTGCAACCAAAGTGCAATGAGAGTTTAACAGAAACCATAAGGAGGCAACATAGAGCTCACCTGTTTCACCATCAACAAGCTACATATTTATCGGATGCAGCCCCAAATTTCTCTTAAGGATCAGATATTGAGGCAGAAGCTTTGAAGCATTGTACATTGCCACGCCCTCGATATCAAAGTTTAGGTTAGTTTAATTAAGTTTATTTTATTTTAGCTCAGATTTAATTAATTAAACCAACCTTAACCCCCCTATGAACTTGTAAAAAAAAATAAACCCCCCCCCTGTCATCCCTTTTCAACATTAAAAAAACACAAAAAAAAAACTCCCTCCCATCCCCCTTCGACATATTGAAAAAAAAACCCTTTTAAGTTCCCCTTATCCCTAGCCACTCCACGCTGAAAAAACAAAATTAAAAAAAATAAAAAAAATCATCCCTTTCCCTTCTTCCTTCCACATGTCAAATGAAGGCCCAAAAAAAAACATTACCCTCCACCCCCCTCCCCCTCCACAATAAAAAAAAAGAAGAAAAAAAATCAAGGTGCACCCTTTCCCACGGTGCACCCTCTCCCCCGTCCCATAATGAATTTGTAAAAAAAATTACCCCCGGTGAACCCCTCCCTACCCTCTCCACAATGAAAAACACATTCCTAGAAAAACCCAATGTACCCCTAAACCCCCCCCCTCCTCCTTCCACCTTCTCATATATCCCGGGAAAAAAAAACATTAACCTCCATTAAACCCCCTCCCCCTCCCCCTCAATAGTAAAAAAAAAAAAAAGGAAAAAAAATCAAGGTGCACCCTAAACCCTCGTCACACAATGAATAACCCACAAACCCTGGCCCTCCTGGCCCGGTGAAAAGTAATACATGAAAGTTACAAGTAGTAAAAAAAGTAACAAAAAGTAACAAATCTTACCCCTTTCGCCAGTAAAAAGTAACTGTCAAAACTTACCACCAGTAAAAAAAAGTAACAAAAAGTGAAAAAAGTCAACAAAAACAGCCAGGCATCGTGCGAAGACAGCCAGGCACCGCTTCCTTATTTTCCTGGTCAAACAGCCACCAGCCACCGGCATTACACTCGTAATGCCCGGATCATACCTATAGGGCTCAATTCAAAGATGAGGTGGTGAATACACTACGCCGAGCTTTTGGGATGACATTAACTTGCAGTCCTGATAGTTTAACACTATCACGAAATCAAGTTAATGTTCCGATTGCGGCTATGTCAGATGTTTTGCATTCATTAGGTGCAAGAATATGTCGAGTTTCATTCTTTGGGATGAAGTGGGACATTCCGAATGCAGAGCCAGTCATCGATCGTTTCATACAACAGTATCATGCAAACATGGGTTCTTCTGTTCCACTACAGAAAAATGTGTTTGATTATGGGGTCCAATTTCCTACAACTGGGTTGCAACTTTACAAATTTAGTGAGATAGAACGTGAAGCTCACAAATTCAGGGAAGGTACTGTGCACGAGATGTGCAATGTGGAAGGTTCTGGGTCTTTGCACTTTAGACCAATCATTGACCCGCATATAATTAAGGTCAAGGTCTACCAGGTGCTATGCCATGAGATTCTTTCCATGATACAAAGGCAGATGTTAGATGACATGCCAGCTACTATGCGTACGATGCGTACTAGGCTGAGGCAGTTGCAAGATTTGATGGAGCATTGGGGAGCAATGACAGAAGATGTCTTGAGTACTCGCATTTCAGGCATTAGGGTTGAGGTCACTGTCCATACAGAGATGGTGATTGATGGACGTCGACTCTGTAGCGAGTTGGATTTATTCCGGATTGGAGGCCTGGAGAGCGCATTGGGTGGGCCTTTTGGCACTGTATCAAGTGCATTGGACAGGTTTTTGGATTGTTGTCGCTTCCATATCTCAACATTTGCAGCAGAAGTTCATGGAAGAAATGCGTATGCACCATCTATTCGAGTACGAAGTGCATACACTTTTGCTCGCCAAGCAATTGGGTGGAGTGGCAAATTCATGGGGCGTCAACTTCGACAGGCACGAGATTGGTCTCAAGTTGTTGATGAAGCTTCAACACGACAGATGGCGGAGAAGGGACCGTCAGAGTTTGGATACGATGGCTGGGAGTTGGATTCACCTAAGGTTCGACCATTGATTCAGGATTTTCTAGAACATGCAGAGTGGTTTTTGTTTAACAGAGTTAGAGACCGTACTATTCCAGGTTTGATGTTGAAGAAGCCTAATGGTGGTGTATATTTGCCCAAGAAAGGCATATATGACGACCGTGTAGGTGCTGCTCGTCACTACATTGGCCTATATGGGGCTGATTGGAGAGTTCATGTAAGCTCTATTCAATAAATATAACAATAATTCCTTTTGAAAAAAAAATGTGTTCTCACACATTATGCAATTGTACAAAGTTTTTACCAAAACTTAACATATTTCCATAATTTTGGCAAAAATTTGGCATAATTCCATAAATTTGGTCAAACTAAGACTTAATTCTATATGTTGGGCAAAATTTGACATAACTCCATATGTTTGGCGAAACTTCGCATAAATTTCACCCTAAACCCTAAACCCTAAAATTTCACATAATTACATAAATTTGGCAAAACTTGATAAAATTACTTATGCACTTTCTAGGTTGTGGAATCCTTAAGCATTAACATAAATTACGTTGTCCAAACTTTCAAATTCTGTGACTGCCCAGGAAAAGTCAAACCCCCCCATATCTTCCAAATGGTGATAGTGTAGGGAAATGTTTTTACATCATTGGATTCATAACACTTGAAAATGGGGGGGTAGGTCATCTCCAAATACCAAAAAAAAAACCGCAATGGGGTCAAAATGCCCATCAAACACAAAAACCCCAAATCTCTTATATCTTGCAAACTTGACACTTTTAACCAAAAACAACTCCACCACTAGCTTTAAAACACATGAAAATGGGGGGGTAGGTCACTTCAAAACATTCAACATGCATCATAATTAACCCTTTATGGCCTGATCTATCCGGCCCCCCTGAAATTTCACACCCCCCATATCTTTCAAATGGTGATAGTGTAGGGAAATTTTATAGCACCATTGGACTCAGAACCCTCAAAAATGGGGGGGTAGGTCACCTCGAAACCCCAAAAAAAAAACCCAATTTTGGTGGGGACACCCATGTAACCCTAAACCCTAAACCCTAAACCCCGATTCCAAAGGGAAGGAAAAAATGCACAAACTCACATTGGATTTGATTTGCTTCAGCAGTCCTTGCCCTTCCTGAAGCAAACTTTCTTAAGAGAGGTGCATAGGTCTTTGTCACCACATCTGTTGCCTGCGAACGCAATGAAGCACAAGCATTTTCAAATTAGACTCGAAAAATATAACTAGGTTCCGGGGCCGAATGCCGAGTCCTACAATGCACCAGGAAACCATCAGATAAAATTAGAAACTGGAAACTGTGGTACATCAGTAGGGTTCATCTATCTTATGATGGACGGCTGCACATTCTAAAGAGCCCTCAACACATGACGCATCGTCAGATTGTGGCATTGGCAAACATTTTCTCAAGACCAAAGTCGTGAATAACCCCAAAAATGCTGTATCTGGCAGTATGGCCCGTGGAACATTATTCTGGTGGGAAACAGAAAGGCAATTCACTGCAACTTACAAATCATCCCTTCACACACACCGGCAGCTAAAATTTGATGATACCACACAGGGCTCCTTCCGTTTCGATGGAACTCCTTCCATTTCCTTCCTGATCGAATCTTCTCCGCTTGAAACCGAGAAGTGCCGGCGTCCCTCTTGCCGCCCCTCGACGTGACGTGTGTTCGACGCCGTGAACGACCATCCCCCCCCCCCCGCTCTCAGTCCGTCGTACGGGTTGCGAAGGAGGGGCGGCCATGCGAGCGCGCTGCCCATTCCGCTCTTGCCCTTTCTTCTCTCATCCCTCGCTCGTCCGAGGTTGCAACAAAAGAGAAATGTTTCGCGACAACGACGAAACCCCACCCCGAGCACATTCTGCCGATGCGTGGGCTTCCTCTAGGTTTAGGGTTTTGGGTTTACGCCCGCCCAAAAACCCTAAACCTTAAACCCCCGCTCGAAATAGCCAAATTTCGGAGAGAATAAAATCCGTATCGCCATTTATTTTAATAGTCAGTTTTCGTATGTGCGGCCGACGGTGAGTTTTCTCGTTTCCCCTCCGGAATCAGGCTAAATTGTTGTCTACCGGATCGCCACTTTGAGTACGCCGCGATTTCCTCCCACGTTTGTTTTTTATCTCTCCGTTCTTCGGCCGCCGTCCGTCCGTTCCTCCTCCTGTGACCTGACCTGCCCGTTGAGGTCGATGCTCGAGTTGACGACCTCCGGCTGAGTGCCCCCACATTGGTAGCAGAGTGCTCAGGGCGGAGAGAAGCTGGGGGCGTTGCGCGCACATTGGCGGGGGACTGTTTCGAAGGGTTAGAGAGAGCCAGGGGCATTGCGCGCACGCCGGGGGCAGAGTGTTTCGAAAGGAGAGAGTCAGGGGCTTTGCTCGCCCACCGCCGGCGGTAGATCGTTTCGGAGGGAGGGAGAGCCGGGGGCGTTGCGCGCATCCCGGCAGCGGAGTGTTTCGAAGCGAGAGAGCTGGGGGCGCTGTGCGCACCGACACAGGCAAGAGCGCTGATCGTGCGCGGGAGCTAGTGCGGGGTTTGCCAGGATGGGTGACGAGCTGCACAACGGTGGATGCGTCCTCTGTCCACGCCTATTTGTCGCGTTCTGTCCTTGCTTTTCTGTGACGACCTCAGGTACCCCCTCCCAACCTGCACCCCTGTCCTCCCTCCCTCGATCTTCGAAGGGACGAGCGCAGTCTTGACGGAGGGACGCCTTCTCTTGCTACGTCTGTGGTTTGTCCTGTGATGTGAAGAGGGACGAGTGCACTCTTGACGCCTTCATTTTGCATCGATTGTCTATCTTGCGACGTTCGTCACGGACGCTTTCGACCAGAGCATTTGTATGGGCATCGAGTCTGCATCTGTTCTTCGCCCTGTGACGTCCTCGTCGAACGCTCTCGACCGACCGGAGTGTGCCGGTATCGAAGTCTTCGGAATGCCTCCGTTCGTTCGAATGTCTCGATGACTGCGGGCTAGGGGGTTCTCAACAGTCTATCTCACATATTCATGAGCCCACGACTAGGGTGTTTGTGTCTGGGCATCTTTACCGGGAAAGGATTGCAACCCTTGCAATTCAACTGGATTTTGGAGAAAGGAGGATTTCTGTCGCATGGAAATGGCTCCTTTTCAGTCGATCGTTCCCCTATAAACCTTCCCACCATCTCGTCCGATATGTGTGCAACATCACAATTCTCTTTGCTTGCCGTCGTCTTCCTTCAAGAGTGTCGCAACCCTACTTTGGCCAAGTGTGGGGGTGAAGCCCAACACTTGGAAAAAGTGGGATTTGGGGTCCTCCGGGACTCTCGAATGTTCAGAGCTCGAAAGCAAACCCAAAACACCTCACATTGGGGTGTTCTTGGTGTCATTGGAAAAGGTCTTGAAGCGTAGATATCGAAAATGGCCTCGCATTGGCCATTTGGATATTTGTCGCCCAAGTTATGGGCAAAAGAAGGGCCGGGAGTCAAACTGGCAGTTTGACTCCCGACCACTAAAAGTCGGGAATCGACCCTTTCCCGAAGTCCGAATTGGGAGTGCGATACGTCGTTGGAAAGATCTCGACAAGGCCTACAACTTTGGTTCAGACCTTGTCGCGATCCAACTCCGCAGTCAGGAGTTATGGCCGTTCAAAGTTCCGGGAGTCCCGCCGGGACGATTTCGGGACAACTTCGGGACTCCATTTCGGGAGTCCCGGGAATTTGTGCCATTTGGGTGTAGTCCCCACAACGTGGCGCAGAGTAAACTATAGGGAGTATGGTGGTGGCATACTCCCGAGCCAAGGATGTGGTGAGTCCAAGTGAGTTCGGGTCCCCGTGGCTTGTCCCAACACCAAAAGAGTGTAAATGGATTCTAACCAACCCGTGTTGGTTTGTGATGCAGGTTCGTGTGATCTAAAAGCTTGATCTCGTCCTAGTCTAATCCCGGGGCTCCCAACTCGACCCTCTACCCCTTTTTAGAGTTGGAAGCCGGGAGCGTGCTACCAAGTCTCAATTCCGCAACTTGACTTTGTGAGACCCCCAAGTGGGTTTCACCCCCGTGACTTGGGAGCGCGTCACGTGGTATCAGAGCAAGTGGTGAAGCTCACTTCTTGGGTTCGGATGGCTCCCAAGAAGAACCGCAAGCAACCGCAAGACTCCGTGATGGAAGAGCCTGTCGATGACCAAGTAGCCCCGCCCGAATCTATTGGGGAGGAGGAACCCATGCCCCGGGAGGACCGTGATGAGCCCGAAAGTGAGGAAGAGAGGAGCTCGGTCCTATTCACCCCGGCACAATTGGAAGTACTCCTCAAGATGGGAAGACCCGACTTCGGTGAGTTGGTGGCGGCTCTCAAAACGGGAGCCTCCAAGGGTGAAAGGTTTCAACCGGCCAAGCCCAGGAACTTCGATGGCGCCCGCGACCGCAAGGTTGTGGATGCTTGGCTTGCGGAGATGGATGACTACTTGCATGCCGCCAAGGTCGGACGGCATTCCGCCGTGGAGCTTGCCCAATCCTACTTGAAGGGCTATGCCGCCACATGGTGGCGGACGGTGCGACAGGAGGAGGGGAAGAGCCATGGCTATACGTGGGAGTTTTTCAAAGACCGCATTGAGGCGGAATTTGTCCCGAGGAACTCCGATTACATTTCAAGGTGCAAGCTTCGTGACCTTGTGAATGCCCCGAATGAAAATTTGAGGCAATATGTGAGGGCTTATTCGAAACTCATGCTCGAGGTACGGCACATGCACGAGATGGACCGTGTGTGCCAATTCGTGATGGGGCTTCCAACTTGGGCCAAGCGAAAACTTGAGGAGAGTTGGCCCGCCTCATTATCCGAGGCCATCACGAAAGTGGAGAATTTCTCGGATGTGGGGTGGAGCGACAAATCCGGGTTCAAGAAGGACAACAAGTTCCTTCACAAAAAGCCAAGGCATGAAGGGGAGTGGAACCGGGGGCAAGGAAGCCCAACCAAGGATAAGCCCAAACCATTTCAAGGCTCGGGGTTCAAGCCAAAGGGAAATTTTGTGAAGAAAGGGGCTCCTTTCAAAGGGAGCCAAAACAAAGGGAATTCTGGAGACAAGCCCAAGGGTGCGTGTTTCAATTGCAACGAGGTGGGGCATTACTCCAAGGATTGCCCCAAGCCCAAATCCGGTGTTGGGAGCTCAAAGGTACTTGCTCTCAATGCCACTCTAGCCCAAAAAAAATGCAATCGACTTATCTTCTTGAAAGGGAAGATTGCTAAGCGGGATGTCTTATGTCTTTTGGACACAGGGGCTTCTCACAACTTCATAACTCGGGAGAGCGCCGAAAGGATGGAGCTCCACTTAGAGGAGCTCAAGGCACCCATTGAGGTGCATTTTGCGGATGGGATTCCCCATCCAACTACATTACAAGCGAAAGGAGTCCCTCTTCAATTGGGGAATTGGAGAGGAAAGTTGGACTTGCTGGTTTCCACCTTGGGTGGAATGGAATGTGTTTTGGGGATGGAGTTCATCACCCAAAACAATGTGCTCATAGAAGGGCACAATCGGATAGTTAGAATCCCATCTAAAAGTGGGATTGTGCGAGTCAAGGCACATGAGTTGCCTTGTGTGGGTGATCCAACCATCCGCTTTATGGTAGGAAAAGCTTTTGAAAAGGAATGTGTGGGAGGTTTTGGCATGGTGTGTGTGATGCGGGTGTTGGACGAGTATGAGCCCGAGGAAGTCACCAAGTCGATGACTTCCGCCAAGTGCATAAGGCGAGTGTTGGAAGAGTTCCCGGATGTGATGCCCGCCGAGTTGCCCGAAGACTTGCCCCCGAGAAGACGGGTTGATCATGCGATTGAAGTGATACCGGGAGTGGAACCTCCCGCCAAGGCCCCATACCGAATGAGCCATGAGGAGTTGAAAGAGTTAAAGGTTTAACTCGAAGAACTCCTTGTAAAAGGGTATATCAAACCAAGCAAATCGCCATATGGGGCACCCGTCCTTTTTGTTCACAAGAAGGATGGGACTTTGAGGATGTGTGTTGATTATAGAGCACTCAACAAGGCAACGGTGAAAAATCGGTATCCTTTACCTCGCATCGATGATCTATTTGACCGTCTCTCGGGAGCCAAGGTTTTTAGTAGAATTGATCTACGTTCCGGGTATTACCAAATAAGGATAGCGGAAGGGGACGAAGAGAAAATTGCTTGCCGCACAAGGTATGGCTCATACGAATTCATGGTGATGCCCTTTGGGCTCACCAATGCACCCGCCACATTTTGCACTCTCATGAATGACATATTCCGCGAATGGCTTGATGATTTCGTAGTCGTCTACATAGACGACATTTTGATCTATAGTAGCTCCTTGGAGGAGCATGCGGAGCACCTTCGCAAGGTGTTCCAAAGGCTAAGGGAAAACAAGTTGTATGCAAAGCTCGAGAAGTGCGAATTTGGGGTGACGGAAGTAGACTTTTTGGGACATAGGATAATTCAAGAGGGCTTGATGATGGACGATCACAAGGTTAAGGCAATTTTGGATTGGGAGCCGCCCAAGTCGATTCCTGCCTTGAGGTCCTTCTTAGGATTGGCCTCATACTATCGCAAGTTCATCAAGAACTTTGCAAAGATAGCGGCGCCTTTGACGAACCTTTTGAAGAAGTCCGCCGTCACCTATGAATGGGAACAAGCATGCGACGAAGCCTTTGGAACATTGAAGGGCATTTTGGTGAAGGCGCCGGTGTTGAAGTTACCCGACTTCGACAAAGACTTCGAGATTCATTCCGACGCCTCCGACTTTGCGGTTGGGGGAGTCTTGGTGCAAGAAGGAAGACCGGTGGCCTTTGAAAGCAAGAAGTTGGGTGAGACGGAGCGAAGGTGGCCAACACACGAGAAAGAGATGTGGGCGGTCATACATTGCCTCAAGACTTGGGGCCACTACATAGGTTCTAAAGACGTAGTGGTGTGGACCGACAATGTGACCTTGAAGTACTTCGCAACGCAACCCAAGTTGTCATCAAAACAACAAAGGTGGCAAGACACTTTGGCCTTGTTTAATGTGGACATCCGGCACAAGCCGGGAAAAGAGAACATAGTGCCCGATGCCTTGAGCCGGAAACACCAACTTAGAATGGTGTGTGTTGGAGAGTCGGAACTTCAAAAGGAAGTTAGACTAGCAAGCCGCCGGGATGCCTTTGCTAAGGAGACAAGGCAAAGCATCCAAAATGGAGCCAAGTCCCACTTCCATTTGAGAAATGGATTATTGTGGTACAAGCAAAATCGACTCTATGTGCCGGAAGGGAAGATGCGAGACACACTTTTGAAGGAATGTCATGATGGACCACTTGCGGGCCATGGTGGTGCCAAGCGCACCACAACATTCCTAAAGAAGTCCTACTATTGGCCCAACTTAAAAGATAGTGCGGAGGAGTACGTGAAGACTTGTTTAACTTGTCAACAAAACCGGACCCTCAACAAGAAGCAAGCGGGTTTGTTGCAACCCTTGCCAATTCCCGAAGGGCCATGGGAAAGTGTGTCAATGGATTTCATGGTAAGTCTGCCCCCTTCAAAGGGATTCGATGCCATCATGGTTGTGGTGGATCGATTTAGCAAAATGGCACATTTCATTCCCACAAAAGATGAAGCAACGGCACAAGAAACGGGGAGGTTATTCTTCTCCCACATTTTCAAACACCATGGGCTTCCAAAAGACATAGTGTCGGATCGAGACCCAAAGTTTACAAGTAAGTTTTGGCGGGCCTTGTGGAAGCGAATGGGGTCGGAGCTCAAGATGAGCACCTCTTTCCGCCCCCAAACCGATGGACAAACCGAAAGGGTGAACTTGGTCATCCAACAATTCTTGAGGAATTATGTAGCGGCGGATCAACAAGATTGGGTGGACCATTTGGAGTTAGCTGAGTTTTGTTACAACAACTCGGAACACTCCGCAACTGGGTCCACCCCATTTCAAATGGTGACGGGAAGGTCACCAATTGTGCCCATGACTTGGGCAACACAAGGACAACCTTCGATCGATACAAGTGAGGAAGTGCCAATGGTGACGCAGCTTGATGGAGAAAGGAAGCGCTTATGGGAGTTGGCCAAGGCTAACTTGCAGAAGGCGCACAAAAGGTACAAGGATTTTGCGGACAAGTCCCGACGAGAAGTGAAGTTTCAAGAGGGAGACGAAGTGTGGTTGAACATCAAGAATTTTAGGTTGCCGGAAGGTTTGAGTCATAAGTTCTTAGGCCCATATGCGGGGCCATTCAAAGTGTTGGAAAAGAAACTTTCTGACACTTATAAGTTAGAACTTCCGGAAAACTTTAGAGTTCATCCCACATTTCATGTGTCCCTTTTGAAGCCGGTCTCCCGCGATGCCTCAAGGCCTAATCGAGAGCATAACTCAAGGCCTCCGCCGGACTTGGTTCATAATGAACCGGAGTTTGAGGTTGAGGCTGTGCTCAAATCAAGGCAACTTAGGGGACGAGAGCGGGAATACTTAATGAAGTGGAAAGGTTACCATGCAATAGAGGCTTCTTGGGTGAATGAGTCCGACATGGAACATGCCCAAGAAGCCATAAAAGAATTTCACACTAGACCGGCAAAGAAAAGGCGTAGAGCGTGATGAGGGCATCACCTTTATTTTAAGGGGGAGAATTCCATAAAATGTACCACATCAAGTTGCAAGTGAAATAGAAAGGGCATTATAACTTCCAAGAGATTGTATCATGAAGAAACCGTTAAGGCAAATAGGGTTGTGGCATGGATAAATGGAACTATTTTGCGTAGGCTCAAATCAAAATCGGACTCCTAGTTTGGGGTTGAGGAAACTTGACCCCAAAAGAGGAGGCAAGCAAGGTGAGCTTGCAGGGACATGCACATGCCTTGAATTGCATCCCGAAGGGTTGGCTTGTAGTGTGGCCAACGCGGGAAGTCATGACCCCGCTCACATACTTTAAGTGTAGTTTGGGACTTGGGTTTGGCAAACCTAGGTGTTGCTTCTCGTACCTTGATAAGCAAACCTTTTAGTTAAGGCTTGGTTGTTGTGACCGAGGCGCGGGATAGGGAAAGGAGTCATGTCAAGTAGCTTAGGTCAAGATTAGACTTGACTTAGGCTCCTGATGAGGGAAGAATGAAAAAGTTCCTCCCAAATGAGGAGCTTCGTCAATTAGGCTAGTTAGTCTTTTGACGAAGCAAGGGGAGAGGGTCCCGGAGAGGACACTCTTGGACTTGTCAAGAAAGTGTTGGAAACTTGGGGACGCCTAAGTTAGCTTGAGACAAGATCTAGCCACAAAGTTGGCAAAATGGCCAAGGATCCAAAAGAAAGCAATTGCAATTATATGAAAGGAAATTCTAAGTGTCAATGAGGACATTGACCTCTTTCTTCTAGTGGGGGAGAGTGTCGCAACCCTAACTTGGCCAAGTGTGGGGGTGAAGCCCAACACTTGGAAAAGTTGGGATTTGGAGTCCTCCGGGACTCCCGAATGTTTAGAGCTCGACAGCAGGACCCAAAACACCTCGCATCGGCGTGTTCTTGGTGTCATTGGAAAGGTCTTGAAGTGTAGATATCGAAAATGGCCTCGCATTAGCCATTTGGACATCTGTCGCCCAAGTTATGGGCAAAAGAAGGGCCGGGAGTCAAACTGGCAGTTTGACTCCCGACCACTAAAAGTCGGGAATCGACCTCTTTCCGAAGTCCGTATTGGAAGTGCGATACGTCGTTGGAAAGATCTCGACGAGGCCTACAACTTTGGTTTAGACCTCGTTGCGATCCAACTCCGCAGTCAGGAGTTATGGCCGTTCAAAGTTCCGGGAGTCCCGCCGGGACGATTTCGGGACAACTTCGGGACTCCATTTCGGGAGTCCCGGGAATTTGTGCCATTTGGGTGTAGTCCCCACAACGTGGCGCAGAGTAAACTATAGGGAGTATGGTGGTGGCATACTCCCGAGCCAAGGATGTGGTGAGTCCAAGTGAGTCCGGGTCCCCGTGGCTTGTCCCAACACCAAAAGAGTGCAAATGGATTCTAACCAACCCGTGTTGGTTTGTGATGCAGGTTCGTGTGATCTAAAAGCTTGATCTCGTCCTAGTCTAATCCCGGGGCTCCCAACTCGACCCTCTACCCCTTTTTAGAGTTGGAAGCCGGGAGCGTGCTACCAAGTCTCAATTCCGCAACTTGACTTTGTGAGACCCCCAAGTGGGTTTCACCCCCGTGACTTGGGAGCGCGTCAAAGAGAGCTTACGGTATGGTGAAGAGGTGTGAGCATTTCACAGAGATCTGTCTAGATGACAACGAGCTGGGCAATAGTCGGGGGGCTGTGGTTTTGGATGCGAATGAGGGAACGTGTAGAAGATTTGGGCCGACTGAGCTTGAAAATTGGGGCAACAAGAGACAGGGCTGTTGCTCAAGCCTTGTCGAGAAAATATGCCATTTTAACACCATAGTTGTGGTGAGCCTTTTCACCTTTGGGAGATGTCCAAGTGTTTTTTGCTCCACCTTCAGATTGTTGCAATTTATGTTTCAAAGACATCCCGACTTTTTAACCGCTCGACCTGCCGCTTAGCAAGTCCTCTTAAAACCGGCATTTGTTAAAACAGTTGTGAAATCCAAGGAGGCCGGACTAGCAAAGGTATGGCTATATTCTAATCCACTATTAATGAACAATTTTTTCTTATGGCAAAACCGGAGCAGTTCACATTATTTGAGCGTTGCATCTCAGAAGGAGAAAGAATGTTTATAGAAGTGGAAGTGGAGCTATTTGTTGCTAAACCTAGGCTTCATTTATATGTGGTTTGTTCTTGGTTTCTGAATACTTGCTTCGCCACCCATAGAAAAAGGCCCATTTTATGGATCTACTCATTAATACAAGAAGATTTGGCCTCGATGCAGGTTTGCGCTGGTCTTTCCTCACGGCTACAGGAGCACCGATCTGAAAACCTGCCACTGGAAGAGCTGTTGCAATTTGAGGTGAAACTGTTTGAATGTTCCCTTCTCACGTGATTTTTTGGGATGGTTGGGTAGAATTGTCATAAAACAGATCACCTTCTTTGCAAAGTCGAAGGCAATCTATACATGTGTGGAACCTCGTGAATGTTGAGCGAACATTTGCATTCGATCTTTTGCGAATCTGTTATATGTTAGTGCAAACCCTACTTGATTTTGATGCATGGACTGCACACGAGACTGAGGATGGAGCAATCTACTCCTACAATTCTCTTCATGGTTACTGATCTTTCTGCGTGAATGCTTTTCTTAAGCGGTGAGGCGAATGAAGTCATCTCCATTAATAGCAGAAGAAAAGTCACTTTGCGAACCAATTGGCGTTAAAAAACTTGCAACTATCTTTGCTCTAAAAATTCATTCGATGGTTCTTGCATTTTGTTTTCCTCCTTCCTTGTTTGCATTTTCTGGTGTTTCATTGCTATGGCATTGATTGAGTTAATTGTTCTTTACGGGCTTTATGGCATTATAGATTTTGATCACTTTTCATGATGAACATCTTTACGGCCCAATTGGCATTAAAGAGCTCGCAACTATCTTTGCTCTAAAAATTCGTTTGGTGGTTCTTGCAAAATGGGGACTTTTAACCAATGGCTGCCCCCTCTCCCATTATGAATTTGTAAAAAAAAATCAACCCCCTCCCCTTCCTAAACCATTCAACACCTTTATAAAAAAAAACTTAATTGGGTAGGGTTTAAGGGGGGTACAAGTTTAGGTTTTCTTTTTTTCAGTTAAGAAAAACCTGGGAATTAAACCGACCCTAAACTAAATAAACCCCCTCCCCCTTCTGTCCCCCTTCAACATATGAAAAAAAAAAACCCTGGCACCCCCTCCCCTGGCCATTCAATAATGAAAAAAAAGTTTGACGGAAAAAACTAACCCCCTTCCCCCTCCTCCTCCCTCTAAACACCCTGCCCCCCTAAACCCTCATAATGAATTTGTAAAAAAAAAACAACCCCCTCCCCCTCCCATCCCCTTTCAACATATATATTTCCTCCCTAAAACACCTTGACCCCCCCTCCCTAACCATTCGACCATGGAAAAAAAGTTTTGAAAAAAAACTAACCCGCTTCCCCTCCTCCTTCCACATGTCAAATGAAGGAGCAAAAAAAAAAAAAAACATAAACTTGTACCCCCCCCCCCCTCGGTCAACAAAACAGCCTAGCCACTACGCTGAAATAGCTTGACATTGCACTAGGTTTTTTTTTGGTCAAACAGCCTTGAGCCTGCGACCTTATGAATGTAATGCTCAAATCATCATATGTATAGGTCCACAGATCGAACCCCAAACCGCAAGATACAAGACAAAAAAGACGGATCTCGCAGTCGCTCCGCCGCCGGAGAAGCTTATTTATTAATTCGTTTAATAAAAAAAACTATTATTCAACAAAGTTTTAGTTTATTTTAACTAGAATTAAATTAATTTAACCAACCCAAACCCCCCCTTCCTTAGCCACTAAACAATGAAAATTGATTGACTATTGAATATCCAATTTGCGATTGTGTTGTTGCAACATTACGTCACCTACCTTCAATAACCCTAAAACCAATACAAATACAATGTTGCGAAAGTATGACTATAACTTATGTATGGTAACATAAGCAACAAGAATAAAACATTGAGTTAATATTGAATATCTGGTTTGCAGCTATGTTGTTGCAACATTACATCCCTTCGTTTATATTTGAAAAAAGGGCCGGCAAATTTTTTAAATGTTTTTTTATGATGGCCAATCCATGTTCAACCAAAAATAAAATAAAATAATGCTTACAGATGCATTCACAACTAATTAATATGGATTTCAAATAAATACAATCATTAAATAGATATAATATATAATACGTACCCTTATATGCCCCACACATTTACACTATTTTTGTGTCGGCGTAAAAAATTTACACACCATATATAAGACTATTGACACATAAACAACTCTCTATTTATGTCTATGTGTATTCTGAGGGTTCCACCCTAGTAGAACAACCCTAGGGCGTTATGCTAGATAAGAAGCACGTGCCCTTGCTACAGCACGCTCGACATTAGTATAGGGGGCCCCCACCCCTTCGTCGTCAAGCCACAACTGCACGTTCCGGAGCCAACATTGTTGGTCATCATTGGGCACACTAAGCATCTAGAGTTGGGTTTGGTAGGCACAGTACGACAAACGATCTGGAGTGGACTCCCCTAGTCTATCATAATACTTGAGAGTATGTTGCCACCAGAAATGCTCGAATGGATACCTTCCAAACTCACCCGACACAGCAAAAGTGCCTATTGTTTTATTGACCCCCGATATTCCTCTCCGGAACATTCTGCGTACTTGTTCTACTTGTTGCAACCCTTTTGCCCCTGTACAACCTGTCCACACCTCGCATGCATGGCTCAGTATTGGGCGTACCGGTGAGTCGAGCAACTGGCACATAATTTCTGGATTTGTTCCTTGTTATTCGTTTTATACTTGTTCCTTGCTATTCCTTCCCCGCATCTTGCAAACCCAAGAAAAGGATCAAAGGATAAAAAAAATATACTACGACAAATTGAAAAAAATAGGAAAAGAAAAATAAATGATAAAAATTAGACAAATAAATAAAAATAAATGGATAAGTAAAACCAAGAAATACACCAAAAAAACGATGAGAAACATTCGGTAAGAAAAAGAATATGGAAAAGGGGAAAATTTGAGGATACCGGAGAAAGAGGGGAGGACGGAAAAAAGGGGGAAGAAAATGCCTTTTAAAAGTCGAAGAAAAAATAGAAGAAAAGAAAGGAAGATAAGAAGAAAGGAAAAAATCCAAAGTGGAATAGCTTGTGGTCTCATGATAACCAAAAAAAAAACACAAAAAAAAATTCCTTTGGACGATGTACGAAACAAAACACCCAAAAAAAAAAAACGGTTTTTTCAGCACAAAAACCCCCTCGCCGAAATATATATATATACGGTTGACCTCTTGCAATCTATGGAAAAAAAGTTCACTATTTCAACACCTCCGCCCATGCATTTTCCTAAAATAACATTCACCCCTTGTCCCACCTCTCTTCCAAAACCCATAAAAAAAAACGATCCTCACATACCTCCACTCCCTTCTAGTCAAATAGCCCAATATCAAAATTAATTCTTGTTCAAGGGGCCGAGAGGATGGAGAGAGAAAAATAAAAATAAACAATCACAACCTAATCCTAAACCCACCTTCAACAAGAAATCAATAAATCTTTTCATGACATCCCCGCCCCCCCCCCCCCCGCAATGACTTTGTAAAAAATAAACCACCCACCTCCCCCCCCTCCCCCGGGGTGTGCCAGCTTCCCATTGCTTACACTAGTGAAAAGTTGGACACTTGAAGCGCCTGGATGGGCTATGACGAGGCCCCCTATTTTTTTCCCCCACAATTCCTTTATATATATATATATTTATTTATATATCTCCAAAGGCGATTATTTTGGTTTTTTATTCCCGGTGTAAATTCAAAAAAGAAATCTTTCGTAAGAAAAATTGCCAGAATTTCCGGTGAAAAGATTTTGAACAAAAAAATCTTGGCAGGTTGCTAGTGGCTCCAACTTCTTTTTTTGCACGCAATTTTATGTCCTTTGGCAGTTTTTCCAAAATAAAATCAAATATTCCCTTACAGACTGCCCAAAATTGGGAAAACAAATATCCTAGAAAATTCTCCTATTGTTCAGGCAAGTAACCATGGCATAAAAGGGGGGGGGGGGGGCACCATGCCCGATGTTCCCAAAAGAATGGTCGATGGGCCGATCGTTATGGCTCCTTGAAAACATATATGTGTCTTAACGTGCCCACCACCTAATTAATATGAACCAGTGGGTACCCGTGACGGTCGGACACAATTCGCCCGTGCCTGCAAGGCACGACACGACATTGGAAAAAAAACTGGGATCCAAAGGAGACCCCAAAGAACCCCATATTGCTGCAGGACCTGGGTTTCACGACCTCGATATTTGGCTATCAGGATCTGGGTTTCAGGACCTCGATAAATGGACATTGGGTTCCAGCACCTTGACATACGCACGCACGCAACAAGCGAAATTATATATATGATGATAGCAAATTATTAACCCCGATTTATAATGGCGCTATTAATTGCACATGATTTGGAAACAATTATTGACTTGTTGCAACATTCGGCCTGGCACCTTCGATCATGAAGGCGGACGATCATGAAGGCACCTTCACATGCCTCTTCACTTGGGAATGAGCTCAAAAAATAACCTTGAATTTTATGTTATATTATAATTGCTAATAAACTTCGATCTTTTACAATACACTAAAATCTTTTCACTTGAATCACAATTACAATACATGAAATTACCTTGATGAAGCCCCCTTCTTCTTCTTCTTTTTCTTTTCAAAAGATTTTTGAAAAACATTTTTTTCTTTGCTTTGATTAATCCCTTGGACTAAATCAATAATTTTCTTAAAAAATCTTTCACTTCTTGCTACTATGATTGATTATATACGTTCATTTATCCATATAAAAAAATATACGTAAATATTTGTAGATTAAAATAAACTCGCCAAATAGAAATCTCGGAGATGGATTTATGATTTATTCATCAACAAAAAGAAAAAAAATCTTTTTTATTACTTCTATCTATCCATCATTACGAAGAATGCTACCATGAATTGATCTACAGTAGAACCTGTCTACTGCCGGGACCGGGGGTTCCGTATTGATTTAAACAGGATATTAATAAAGAAAGGGTCATTAAATAATTCTCCGGCCGTTTGTAACATTTGTGAGCCGTGGTGTTCACCACATTGGGATAGCAGCAACCCACAACCACAACTGCAACCACAACCAGAACCACAACACAATGGCTTCAAGGAGGTCCACCAATGCGAACATGACCGACGAGGTTCGGATAGCTCTTTGTGAGCACAAGAAAAAGCATCCATCGCTCACGCAAGTAGACTTGATCATGTGGCTTCAGGAGACGCTTCTATATTCGCAATCTCATCAACTATCCTGCTGAGTGCGAAGTTGCTTATGTTCCAACTCAGGAGGAAATTGTGCAGGACCTCTCCACCAATCCTATGCCGGAAGATGAAGTGGAGGTCGACGACAGTCAAGAATTCGTTCCTGTGAAGGCAACTGAAGCACTGCAGTGTGCAAGTTTGCTGCAGCAGTTCTGGATGCAACAAGACATCATCGACCGTGAGATGCTTGCTGGCATCCAAACAGTCGGGGACAAGATCAGCATTATGAGGTTTAGCAAGCTCGTTCAGAAGCCGATCTCGGAGTATTTCTCCGAGGTTTAGCTGCCCAAATGTAGAAAAATTTGTGTCAAATCTATGTCTGCCATGGTGGTTATCAATATAAAAAAATTCGGGACCGCCCATGGAGTATCAATTATTAACTTTTGGAGGTTTATTAATGAATGCATGGGGTCACACTTCGGACTGGACCACACATATTAATTATCACAGGTTATTAATTTAGGCAGTATTAATTTAGACGGGTTCTACTGTATCAGGCATGCCTGATACTATGGGGTTTTCTCTTTGCGAGGAAAAGGGATCCGGGAAAATTTGAGGACTCGGCTTCGAGCTCTCTTCTTCTTCTTCCCGTGCGAGGTTTTCTTCTCCCTCTTCTCCATCTCCTTCTTCGTCTTGTATGTGAGCAAGAAAGAAAGAAAGAATCAGGCAACGCAAGAAGATGTTTTTGGATTCGGATTTGGCGTTCGCCAAGCTCGTTCTGTGGAGACGCTACCAGCGTACTACTCTGAAGAAGTGCGCGGTCGAGGAGCACGATAATGGCAAAGGTGCAACGGTAATGCCGCAAGCGTGGCGGGCGTTGCCGTACAAAGAGTCACAGAGAAACACCGCGTAGTAAGAAAAATAGCCTCATTTTCACTCCCTAATTTCTTTTCGACAGTTCGGGCCGGCAAGCTGGCGGGGAAGGGGAGCTCGAGCACTTTGTAATGTTTTGTTTCTGGATATGTGCAGCTTGTGGCTTTTGACGACTGCACAGAAGAAAAAATCTGCTCTTTTCTGCTCGCACATGCATGCCGAGAGTTGCTTTGTTTCTCTTTTTGTGCATTTGTGGAAACACAGAGTGTTCCTGGCCAAGGTTCGTGTAGAGGACATTATTGCAGTTAGCTCAAGAGGCCTTATGTCCCTAGGAACAAAAGGATCCCTTCCAAGCTACGAGGATCAACGTATACCTTGTGTTTTGTTACCTAAGACTGTGAGCTGCTTGCTGCCTCAGAATCCATGCTACAGATGTACTGTCTTTTTAGGTGTTCCAAAGATTGGACAATGCTTGGAATGTATCCTTTCTCTCTTGACAGAAATTTCTTTGTCGCTACTTTCTGTTGTTGGTCAGAGAGGAGAGGATCTGATAAGTCAAGGCAGCAACAAAGCTCCACGTGAATCGGTTGTTGATGGTAGAAGCAGGCGCAAGCGCCGAGAAGAGAATCGCTCAATTTTGGCAACTCTGCCACATCCTAACATTCCTTTGATTGCAATGGACTCTACTGATGATGATGAGGAGGAAGATGAAGATGTCCTACCATTCTCACTAAACTTGTCATTCAAACCGAGTTTTCCAGACGAAGAGGGCATTATTCTATAAGATGTTGAAGCAGTCGTAGGTACCATTCCATGGGCTAAAAAAGAGAATCCTTGTGAAAGGCCTCTGGCAAAAAAAACTGGAAGGAGTTTGCAATAATGTTGCAGCAGGTGTGGATTTTCAAACCTCATCGTTCTTTTGCAGCATTTTTCTTTTGGAGAAATACTTCGCCCTGCTTCATGATGTGTTTTTTCTGAACGGTGACCAAAAAGTATTCAATCACGGAACAAGCAGATCTGTGATACCGCTATCTTGTCTTCTGAGTACCATTCACTGACGTACCAAGGAGGTGAGTCTATGTTGGATGCAGGATGCAATCAAACCTGCATTGGAGGAGAAGAAAGAGGATTATGTGCACAGTTTCATAACAACCTTAGACTTCGGAAGGTCGTGCACTATCTGTGGTTTGGTCGTGGAACATATCAAGGATATGGTATTTCTGTGGCACAAACCTGTACGTGTCCTTAACACACCTCATGTTATTATAAAGCTTTGTTTAGATGAAACCAGCATTACTGGGCTTGGAAATTATATGTGTTAGTACATGTACTAATTTACATGTAAGCAATGGTTTAAAAACATGTCGTCCCTTGGTTCAGCAGCAACCAAACGGGCAAAAAAAAAAACACAGGAAAATTGAGAACAGGATTATATGTATAGGAGAAAAAATTAAAGAAAACTTCCTAAAGAGAAGTTTTTCTTCGTTGTATCAACGTTGTGGTGTCTCCTTTCACCCAGTGGTTTTTTGTCCCTTTTATCCATTTTCCTCTGAAGCTTAGAGACCCAAAGACTCTCCTTTCTTCTTCTGTCTCAGCATCAAGATGAACGTCAACCCTTCTCAACTCCTCCTGACCCCCGTGGGCCTCGCCAATGGAATTGCCATTGACGAGGACGAATGTACCTTGTCACTTGTGGTCGATGTTGACTCCTTGGAGATATCTATATAATCTGGATTAATCTGTTCATTTTACACCCCACCTTCCGAGTGTCCAGTCGCCCTAATATTGGTAAGAGAGGATATGAGAGGTGAAGAGCAAGAAAATAAGAGAAGATAAAAATGGAGATGTTCACAGGGAGAAAAAATTGCATATATCTTTAGAAATTCTTGATTGATAATACATACAGTGCTTATGCTTTCATAACATACCATATGCTTGATACTTTACACTTTATGCGAATCCGGTGCAATATTGGATGGTGGACATGGGCATGAACTAATTTTATTCCAGTTTCAGTGTGTGGAGTTGAACGGACATACACAATATATATTTTTGTTGTCAATTGAAAAGTCTAAAAGATGTCAATTTTGTGTTCAAAACCAGGTTTCCAAGCGGAAATGTTTGACCCCAGGGGAAAGGCCACCTAGCCACTGGTCCAAAGAAGGTGATGATGTAGAGCTAGAAGAACCACTGGGAATTCCTAGATTAGAGGTGCACCCCTCATTGGAAGAAGCACTGCACCCTCATCAGTTGGATGGCTTCAAGTTCCTCTCAAGGAATCTGGTAAAGGAGGATGCAAGTGGTTGCATGCTCACATTTGCACCTGGCATAGGGAAGACTTTTCTTGTCATCAGCTTTTTGCAGAGTTTCTTGATCCAGGTTCCTCATGCTAAACCCATGGTCATTGCTCCAAAGGGCATGCTTCGACCTTGGGCTCAAGAATTCAAGAAATGGGAAGTAGAAGAGATTCCTATCTTTGACCTGTATGAGGCAAATAGCGTAGAAAGCCAGTTAAACCTGCTCCAAAAATGGCAGCAGCAAGAGAGAAGTGTCCTGCTGGTAGGATACCCACAATTTGTAAACATGACCGGTGATGTTGGGAAGTTGCTCACGGAGGGTCCTGGGTTGCTGATCCTCGATGAAGCCCACTTGGCAAGAACCAAGAATACCAAGATTTTGACATCACTAATGCAAGTACGTACCAAGCGACGTGTGCTACTGTCAGGTACACCATTCAACAATAATTCTGATGAGTTTTACCATACTCTGGAGCTAATTCAACCAAATTTTATGCTGCAAATTGGAGCAAGCCTGTCTCCAACTACAAATTCGATTGAAGTCGTTGCATCTGAGATGGTGGCGGCAAGCCAATCCACATCAGTTATGAAGCCTTCAAATGAGAGGCAAGCATTCAAAGACATTTTTGGGGATGGGATCGACAGTGGGGATCCAAAACAGATGACAGAAGCCTTGCGACATCTGCGGACATTCATCGCTCCTTTTGTATTGTGGCACAAGGGTGAAATCTTGGACACCTTACTAGGAATTTCAGACTTCACGGTTATGCTCCACATCACACCGATGCAACGACATTTGCTTGATTTGTCGGAGATGAAAAATAACGACAATTTATAGAAACGAGCTGCAGCCATCTATGTCCATCCTGTTCTGGAACCGGTGGCAGAAACTGGCAGTAGGAGTCGGGATGATCTTGGACCACAAGGTGATGTTAAGGTAAGAGATGGTGCGGAGCTGAAGTGGGTCCTTGATTTGGTGCGATTGTGTCATGCTGCTGGAGAGCGGCTACTTATTTTCAATGAGTACCTGTATGCACTTGCCCTTATTGAGAATATGACCAGTCGCCAGATGGGCTAGAGCAAGGGCGTGCAAATCCTTCGGTTGGACGGGAAGATGCATCCGGCATAAAGGGAGAGTACCATAATTCGCTTCAACTCCAACTCTGAATCTCGGGTATTATGTGCATCCGTAAAAGCGTGTGGTGAAGGAATTTCTCTTGTGGGAGCTTCTCGAGTAGTCTTGTTGGAGGTTTCGTGGAATCCGGTTGTTGCTCGGCAGGCAATAAGCCGAGCCTTTCGTATTGGGCAACAGAGGAAAGTTGTAGTGTACCGTTTGATTGCTGCCAACACACATGAAGAGCACAAAATCCATGAGTCCTGTGTTTGCAAAGACTGGCTGGCCAGAGTTTTCTTTTATCAGAATGCTACCTGCAATGACTACAGGAGCATTCTTTGTGATGTTACAAAAGGGTGCAGTGATCGATTCCTCGACCGTGGTCCCCTCAGGGATGGTGTACGTAGCATCTATGAACGTGAGTTCTAAGAATCTCTAGGGTAGTTACAGATAGAAAGTGCATATCTGATATCTGCCTAAACTAACACCATAGTTGTGGCGAGCCTTTGCACCTTGAGAACACATTGGGAAACAGGGAAAAATGGAAAAAAAATCTGAAAATTTGATGGTTCTTGCATTTTGTTGTCCTGCATTGGAAAATCTAGGAGCCTTAAATGATATCAAATTAGAGATGTATCTTCTTTGATACCCTAAAACCCTTACGGTAAGCACTAATGAAAAAAGGAAAAGGTTCCAACTTATTCGATTAAAAGTATAGGGATTGTTTTGAAAAATTCATGAAATGAACTTTTTTTTAAAAACTTGCATATACTTGTTCATTATTATTCATTCGATGCCTCTTACAAAACTAAGAACATGATTAAGAAGATATAAAAATAAATTAAAATAAGTAAAATATAAAAAAATAAAGAAATGTAAAACTAGGAACTATAATAAAAAATATTGAGTAAGAAGAAGAAAAGAATAACATGAAAAGTAACAACTAAAAAAAAAGGAAAACTACTTGTTAAATGAAAATAAAAGAATGGAGGACGGAAATAAAGGGGAAAAATGCCCATTTAAGAGGACTTCACGGCCTATTAGGTAGATGGTAATGATGACATCTGGTAGGAAAAATAAAAAGACAACAAGGCCCATGAGTGGCTAGTATTTTGAAAATGGCTACTTTTAACCAGTAGCCGCCCCTTCTCCCATTATGAATTTGTAAAAAGAAAATCAACCCCCTCCCCTTCCTTAACCATTCAACACCTTAAAAAAAAAAAACTTAATTGGGTTGAATTTAAGGGGGGTACAAGTTTAGGTTTTTTTTTAAAGAGGGCATCTGGTAGGAAAAATGAAAAAAATCAAGGCCCATGAGTGGCTAGTATTTTGAAAATGGCTACTTTTAACCAGTAGCCGCCCCTTCTCCCATTATGAATTTGTAAAAAAAAACCAACCCCCTCCCCTTCCTTAACCATTCAACACCTTAAAAAAATAAACTTAATTGGGTAGGGTTTAAGGGGGGTACAAGTTTAGGTTTTTTTTTTTTAGTTAAGAAAAACCTGGGAATTAAACCGACCCTAAATTAAATAAACCCCCTTCCCCTTCCGTCCCCCTTCAACATATGGAAAAAAAAAACCCTGGCACCCCCTTCCCTGGCCATTCAATAATGAAAAAAAAGTTTGACGGAAAAAACTAACCCCCTTCCCCCTCCTCCTCCCTCCAAACACCCCGCCCCCTAAACCCTCATAATGAATTTGTAAAAAAAAACAACCCCCTCCCCCTCCCATCCCCTTTCAACATATATATTTATAAAAAAACACCTTGACCCCCCTCCCTAACCACTCAACAATGGAAAAAAAGTTTTGAAAAAAAACTAACCCGCTTCCCCTCCTCCTTCCATATGTCAAATGAAGGAGGAAAAAAAAACATAAACTTGTACCCCCCCTCCCTCCCCCTCAATAGTAAAAGAATAATATAAAAAAAAACCAAGGCACACCCCTTCTTCCCCCCCCCCCCGAACAATGAATAAAGCCCATAAAAGCCTTCCCCTGGCCCTCCTGGCCCAGTAAAAAAAAACACCCAGGCACACCCCTTTCCCCTGAACAATGAATAAAGCTAAAAAAAGGCTTCCCCTGGCCCTCCTGGCCCAGTAAAAAAAAAAATCAAGGCGCACCCCTTGCCCCTGAACAATGAATAAAAATAATAAAATGCTTCCCCTGGCCCTTTTGGCCCAGTAAAAAGTAATTTATGAAAGTTACAAACAGTAAAAAAAACTAAAAGTAACTAAAAGTGAAAAAAGTCAACAAAAACAGCCTATCTACGCGATCAAACAGCATGTCCCTACCAGGGCTTTTTGGCGGTCAAACGGCCTCTAGCCTGCGTCCTTACGAGACGTAGTGGCCAGATTATATGTATAGGCTGTAGCAGTTGCTGGAAGCCATCCTTGAGCGCTTCGCTGGTGATGCCATTGACACCCTCAGTGCGCTTGCAGTACCGCTTCCAAAATGCTGCAGGATCCGCCTTCGCTAAACCACATGGTTGTTTAGCCTTGAGCACGTCATAAGCACGTTTCTTCCTTTTGTACAACTGTTTCATTTGCTTAAGTCTGATCTGCCTATCTGGGTGTGTATGTGACAATTTAGCAAACCAGCTTTTGGTCTGTCGACATTCTATGTCAAACCACGGTTTGTGGCTGTGCTTTATTGCTTTTCCTAAGGCCACTTGTCTATTTCCAAACACTTCTTCTATAGATTGTGTGATGCACTGTTGACAGATTGACTGTTGTTTGTACATCAGATGCATCAAGTACATCTAGGATTGCCTAGACACCGATATGCTGTACACTCCTGCTATACTCTACTGCTTTGGCAGTGTCATATTTGAAACGTGGTAGGTGTTTGATTGCCTTTTGTTGAACACGAGGGGTTTGCCACTGCTATGTGATTGTGAGTACCAATGGTCTATGATCAGAGTGCGCATCTTTGTGACCTGAGTACTTTTCATCGCAGTTGACCTCTAAGCGTTTCACACCTTCTAATTGGTCAGCTGTCGTAAGAAAATAGTCCACAGTGCTAAAACCTTTATTGGATAGGCAAGTGTACTCCCCTGATATGTCTCTTGGTGTGCAGCCATGAGGATGAATTACCCCGTGGTTCTGCAGAGATCCAGGAACTCACGATGCCAGCCAGCCCTGACAGTGTCGCGATTCTGGCGTTCCAGCATATTGTTGGGCAGGGTGTCCTCAATGGCCTGTGGCACCAGTAGCACATCTGCTAGTTGACTGCAGTGAATGAAGTCAATGTTTGTGCCTGTCCTTGCATTGAAATCCCCAGCAAAAAGCACACCGCCTAAGTTGATGGCTTCTCCAATCTCTTGGCATATGTGTTCAAACAAGCTGATGTCCGCATATGGCGAGCCTTGTGGCGTAGCATATACTATGCACAAGAACAAAGGCCTTTGGAAAGCATTGCCCAAGCGTAGCCAAATCCTAGTCCCAAATTTTGCAGTCTTCCAATCAACAGTATTATTTGCCCATGTTTCCCTAACAAATACGGTAATGCCTCCAATGTGCTTTCCACCAACACCCTGTGGAGTCATAGGCATGGCAACATCAAAACAGCTAAAACCCGGTAAGACCAGAAATGTATCGCCCGAAAAATGATGTGTTTCTGTTAAAGCAACAACATCAACATGTTGAAATAGGTCAAGCAGATGTTCATGTGTTTCTAGCTTTGTGATAGCGGCCCCATGGATGTTACAAAGGCACACGCGCAAGTCTCTCTGGCCCTTGCCCCCTTATGCAGTAGGAGAGTTTACGAAATTTAACAAAGTCCTCTCTTGCATGATGGCCAGTCCACCTACTTCTCAAAATTGAAAAAAAAAAAACACTGGTTCACAGCTTTGGTGCTCCCATTAATGCAGCAGCTTTATGGTAATATCTTGGCAGATGCGCCATGTCTATGTGGAGTAATTCACGGGCCAATGGTAGCAGGGTTTTTTCTAGGGAAATCTCTTGGATCCAAAATGGCTATCAGTGATGTACAAATAACGACGATCATCCACAAGGAGATTTAGCCAACATCGGGCAATAAACTAGATATGAAGTATAGATCTTTCATGAGCCTTCTTTAATTTTGCTACACACTAAAAATCTAATATCTCAATTTGTTTCTTTCATTTTTGGAGATTGAAAACCTCCAAAAAGATTGCATTTACCAATTTTTTATATTCAATTTCTCTATCTGGCGACATGTCTCTAGTAAAAAAAGCGCTGAGTAGTAGACGCCCACCCACTTTTAATTAGGTAGTACCTTACAACTAGCAATTACAATGTCAACACATGAAGTAGGGATTAGTGATATCCTGTTTGAACAATATTTTCCTTCCCAAGTATTTTTGGCTCCCATCAAAGGAATGCAACGGAATGTGCCCCTTTTCTTCCAGCTGTCCGTGGCTAACTTGTTGACAAACAGCTACTACTTACGGCCATAGTGAACCAGCACCCACCAGTGCACCATGAAGGATGAATGGTAGGTGGTGAGGAAACAGTTTTCTGTTGGGTTCCAGTTCCCTAGCTAACCATGGTGGGTAGCTCAATTGCATTTGTTTTCTACCTACCTACTAACGACCCACAAGGAGTAGGTAGTAAAAACAGCCCTTACCTATTTTTTAACAATCGACTTACCTAGTAGTTATCTATTTTCCTACCTAAATATCAGAATTGGTTACTGAGGTGAGGATAAAATATTAACCAAATATTAACTCAGTTGAGGTTCATCCACAACTGAGTAATAACAGGCATCCAATGAATGGTGCACTGGTGGCTGCTGGTTCACTGTGGCCACTATTTACTACTTATTATTCATGGGCCAAAAACTTCAACTTTACTAGCACAATTGCAGCATTTGCTACATGATAATCTTCGACCATAGTACTGGCCTTCTTTATGGTGGTTGTTTCAAATGGAGGGATGGGAAGGGCGAAGGACGCATTAGGTAGTTGCAAGCCTAAGAAGGGTGACAAGAGGCAGCTAGTCAGACTTCTTCTTAGGTGTCTTTTGCAGACTTTTATGTCATTCTTTCTTATTTGACCCATCGCTACCTTCCCACCAGCGAAGACATGTGAGTCCACGTATTTTGGTACCGCTGACGAACATTCATGGAGGCGCACTCTCTTTTCACAGTTCAACTTCAAATGCCATCAACTTTACCATCGTTATTGGACAAAGTCACACCAGTCAACTATTTACCGTACCTTGTGTGCCCCAACTAGTTACTGCAGATAACCCATTGTATCGGAGCATTGAGCTTATGGGTTAGGGGTGAATTATGAGGTTCAGCAAACACGAGATCATGTATGTGCAAAAAAGTATTAGGGAGGTACAAAAATGTGAAGAGACAACAAAATATGCAATATACCTGGAGAGCCATTGTACAAGGGCTTGCTGCTACATCAGTGTGACACACCCTATAATGAGTTATCAATTCTAGAAATTTGTGGACAAAATTTGTGGGTCACACGCCACACCCAATGTTGGTATTGGATAATGTCTTCCAAATACCATAATGGTCCTACGAATTGCAACAAAATTATTTTGGTGCACACAATCTGGGAAGGTTACCCCACAAGGAACCAAAGGATTATGCAAGATTTTTCAAATTATCTACCATAAATAAAATCTACACTGGAAAACAAGTAATTGAGAAAAATCCAACAATCCAAATCTTATATATAAATTCACGTAGTCCGTGCATGCGTGCGTGCGTTTTTTTGACACGACAGTTTTGCGTTTTAATTGACCGACAGAACCGGCCTCTGCATTTTCTAAAGGCCGGTTTTGCCGGTAAAATTCCTATTATAAAAAAAACCATAGACTGGCCGCTTCTCCTCTCCGACTCTTCTTCTTCTTCTTCTTGGTCGTCTGCCGTCACCGTTTGCCATCTTGTAGATCCGGTAGCACTTGGAAAATGATGCCCACAGATTCCATTGCACAAATTTTCTCTTGAAAGTAGTGACCGGTCAGTAAGATTCTTCTTCCCGCCATCTTTCCCTTCCCTGCAGGCAGGAAGAGGAACAGTGGTGGCACGTTTGATGGATGATGTGGTGATGTGTTGCATGAGAGCATAAGTCGGACAACTCAACTCCCTTGTGTGTGCATTATCTGTAAGTCATCAAAGATCCCGAATCTTTGTTGATTTGAACCCTGTTTTTTTTGCCTTTCTTTTGTTTTGAGGACCACCTGGGGATGTAAACCTTTTGCAAGGTTTGTGGGGTGTTCTTGTTCTTTCTGCAAGTTCTGTTTTCCATCTGTCAGGGAGTCATGGCCCATTCAGCTATGACAGAGGGTTTTTTGCAAGGTTTTGTGGCTGATGGTGCTCTTCAAGGATTTTTCTTTGTGGCATGATTTTTTTTTGGTTTTTTTTTCCCTTGTGAATTAGTGGGGATGTATGTACCTTACTGTTTTTCTGGGTTTTGTAGTGCCAGGGTTTCTTCTGTGCTAGAGGGAGGCTATCGATTGCTTGCTGTTGGACGTGAAGGAGATGATTGAAATTTGGGAGTAGAGTTCATGTTCCAATCCACCTCTTCTCCATGTAAGCCCTTTTCCCCCTTTTGCACATAAAAAAACCTTCCTTCCTTCCTTCCTTCCCTACTTCCTTGCTGCTGCTGAGCATATGTAGGAAAAAGGTTTGGAATGTTGTGGAACTTGCTGAAAAGTTAGACATTGGTGGAAAAGAAAAGAAACAAATTACAATCTGTGTAGCAAGTCCCATTTCTGTAGCAAAAGTGAGGATTTATAATCTTGGCAGTTGAGAAGGTTTATGCAAACTGTGACCTTTATAGGTGATGTATCGAATTATTTCAAAATGGTTGACAAGAATGGTTGACAAGACTGTCAGGTTTTCTTAGATGTGAACAAGGTGATTGATCACATTAGCCATTTTTGATCTGAAGTGTCACATAAGTTGTGGTATTAAGGGTCTTTTTCCATTATGCTGCTATGATCATAGTAGTCTAATGAGAACCACTGTCATAGGGCTTGGTATAGGTAAGTAGGTATAAGTTGGTATGTAAGTAGACCTAGAATAAGTAGGTATGTAGGTAAGTTGTTAGGTTATATAGTTAGGTATGTAAGTAGTTTGTTAGGGTATGTAAGGAAGGTCAGCATGTAGGGAGATTGTTAAGGTGATTAAGTAAGTAGGTAGGTAGATAGGTTGGCTAGCTAATTGTTTAAGGTAGGTATGTAAGTAAAGTGAATGTCTATCTAGAATTATTCTTCTCATTTCTTTCTTTTAATCCTTTTTTCAATTCTTTTGTTGTTCATTTTTTCCCTTCACAATTCAAAATTTCAAGGCATAGAATCTTTTTTTATTCATAATTCAAAAATCCAAAACTTGACAATCTAATTTATTCATAATTCAAAAATCCAAAAATTGATAACCTAATTTATTCATAATCCAAAAATCCAATAATTGATATGTTTTAATGTTTCATTTTGTTGCGTCTTGACCTTTTAAAAAAATCAAATGAAACACCAAAACTCAATCTGAACCTGTAAATATCTCCAACTACCAAGAATTTTCTTAAAATTAGAAATTTGTCATGTAATATGAATTTGTAACATTTGAAATTGTTATGTAATTTGCAAAGGATTCTATGAAGATGAAGATTCATGTGTAAACACATTAGATCAAAATGCATCAATTTGCCCGGCTGACAGACCAGGACCGGCAACAGCAGCGGGACCGCGACCGTGACTGTGAGCAACGCGTAGAGGCCCGTGCCCGGCTGACAAACCAGGACAAGCAATCGCAGCAAGCACAACGGAGAGGCCTATGCCCGGTTGACAAACCAAGAGCGGCAACAGCAACAGGCCCGTGCCCGGCTGACAAACCAGGACAAGCAATCGCAACAAGCACAACGGAGAGGCCTATGCCCGGTTGACAGACCAAGAGCGGCAACAGCAACAGGCCCGCCACCGCGAGCAGCACGTAGAGGCCTGTGCCCGGCTTACAAACTAGGACTGGCACCGGCAGCAAGACCGCCATCGCGAGTAGCAGGCGGAGGCCTGTGCTCGGCCAACAAACCTGGACCGGCACCGGCAGTGGTGTCGCCACCGTGAACAGTAGGTGGAGGCCCGTGCTCGGCTAACAAACCGGGAACGACAGCAGGAGCGGGCTTGCCACCGCAAGCAACAGGCGGAGGCCCGTGCTCGGTTGACAGACTGGGAGCGGCAACAAAAGCGAGACCGCCACCGCGAGCAGCATCGAAGGCCTGTGCCCGGCTAACAGACCAGGAGCGGCAGCACGAGTGGGACCACAACCGCGAGCGGCACCGGCAGGCGCGAGGTCAGCAAGCTTTGCACACAGCAGCCTGCGTCCCCCTTCTAGAATTTGATGAGGCCAGTGTTCCGTTGCTTGACATAGGGGGTAGGACAGTTGAGTGTCAACAATGCCGAGCTATGATATGGCCTGATGAGGCTTCTCGGGGACACGTAAACCTTTGCTGCGCTAGAGGCAGATCCTGTAGCTGTGAGGCCCTCTTCCCCATTCCTCTTCCTCAACCATTATGGGACCTGCTCACTTCTGAGCCTGCCCCTTGTGCACGCCTCCCCCCTGCCATCGTATCTTTTCGCAAGCATATCCGGAAATACAATTCCTTCTTGCAGATGGCTTCCTTTGGCATTAATATCCAGTCACCCACATATGGGGTCAATATGATTACCATAAGGGGCGTTGTGCACCATTTGTTGGGGCCGTTGGCACCTGTTCAAGGGAGCCCCCATTAGTTTGCCCAACTATATATCATAGACAATGCGGATGCTCAGGTTGCTGCCCGTTTTGCTACTCTCGGTCAGGGCAACATCCACTTGGACCGTCGCACTTTACAGGAGCTGTAGTAGATGCTTTTGGAGAACAATGTTTATGTTCAGCGCTTTGTACAGGCCATGGATTTGCCCCCTGAAGACCTGGCTAATATGAGATTCTCATTTGTGTTGATGGCAGCGTTGACCGCCGCTGTTACAACACCCCCACATCCAGCGAGGTGGCCGGCTTGATGCTTGGTGAGTGTATGGGGTGGCTGCATGTCTTTTTTTTGGTGCCCATTTTGTGTTATTTTTTATGGTGTTGGCCGTCCTAATTGCTATGTTCTTCGACAGCACGTTCCTTCATCATCTAAGCAATTGTCCTGGTTGTGCCTGATCTGTCTTTCGTTTTATGTGTGTTCATAGGCGACGATGACCCTGAAGGTAGCAATCCACGAGACATCAAGGTGCGGGCCAGGGGCGGGGGGTTATGGAGGATTAGTGATGCCCATTGTGCTTATAATCCTCTACATTTTGTCTTGTTCCACCCACACAGAGAGCTCGGCTGGCACCCAAATATTACTGGCGCTACCCTCGCGGTTGTGGATGAGCTAAGCTCTGACGACGAGCAACAGCAACCATCTGAAGATGAGTAGCAACCTAATGTGGAGTCAGCAGTGGACCTCAGGCGTGGTGGAGGTAGCGGCAGGGGTAGGGGCAAGGGTCGTGGTAAGGGTAGGGGCCTAGACAAAGGCTTTGCTACAAGGTGCACTGCTCGCAAGGTTACTGCCAGGGAATAGGCGGCTTACTTCATGCATGACCGTAACCCTCCCACCAACAACACGTTCACTTATGGCAAGAGGCTATATCAAGAGTGGTTGGTTGACCAGTACTCCAAGGTCGAGGGGCAACGATTACGGTGGGTGCGCCTCAACCATACCACCCTGCGTGCTAACCAATATAAAAGAATGATAAATGCCATACAACAAGACGGGGCTAACAGCAGCAACTTTGGGCGCATGGTGGTCCTCCTAGCCAATTTTGCTCGCCACATGAATCAGTTCTACCAAGTTTCCATGGCCTTTATAAGAAAGTTTGGGAAACTTGACCTATTCATAACCATGACGTGCAACCCAAATTGGCCACAGATTCTGCACGAGCTGAGGTGTGGGGAGGAAACCAACAACCGCCCTGACTTGACATCCAAGGTGTTTAACATGAAGCTCAATGCCCTCCTCAAAGACCTTTTACATAATGGTATTTTGGGCACTGCGGTGGCGGACATCCATGTGGTAGAATGGCAGAAGCGGTGTCGCAACCCTGCTTTGGCCAAGTGTGGGGGTGAAGCCCAACACTTGGAAAAAGTGGGGATTTGGAGTCCTCCGGGACTCCCAAATGTTTAGAGCTCAACAATAGGACCCAAAACACCTTTTATTGGGGTGTTCTTAATGTCATTGAAAAGGTCTTGAAGCGTAGATATCGAAAATGGTCTTGCATTGGCCATTTGGACATCTGCAGCCCAAGTTATGGGCAAAAGAAGGGCCGGGAGTCAAATTGCAAATTTGACTCCCGACCACTAAAAGTCAAGAATCGACCAATTTCCGATGTCCGATTCGGAAGTGCAATATGTCGTTGAAAAGATCTTGACAAGGGCTACAACTTTGGTTTAGACCTTGTTGCAATCCAAGGTCAGGGCGAGGAGCTATGACCTCTCAAAGTCTCGGGAGTCCGAAACCAGGATACTTGGGTGGATTTCGAGACTTCAACTTGGGAGTCCCGAGAAAAAGAGCCATTTGAATGTAGCCTCAATAGAGCGTTGCAAAGTATACTATATGGGGGATGGTGGTGGCATCCCCCGAGTCCGGGCCGTGGTGAGTCTTGTGGTCCGAAGTGCCCGTGGCTTGTCCCAACACTAAAGGGTGTCTCGGAATGTGAACTAACCACTTGGGTGGTTTGTTTTGATGCAGATTCAAGCTTGATCAACTAATACCTCTTCCTAGTCTAATCCCTGGGCTCCCAACTCGACCCTCTACCCCTTTCTAGAGTTGAAAGCCGGGAGCGTGCCTCCAAGTCTCAACTTCCGCAACTTGATTTTGTGAGACCCTCAAGTGGGTTTCACCTCGTGACTAGGGAGCGCGTCAAGCGGGGCTTGCCGCACGGTCACATTTTGATCATTCTACGTAGCTAAGGCTAACCGCGTGACAACAACGAGTATGACCGGATCGTGTGTGCCGAGCTTCCAGACAAATCCACCCACCCTGAGCTTTACAACATTGTGACATCTCGCATGCTGCATGGGCCTTGTGGGGCCTTACATCCCTCATGTGCTTGCATGGTGAATGGGGCTTGCAGCAAGGGTTATTCTAATACTTTCCAGCCCCAGACTAAGGACTCCACCGGCAGCTATCCAACCTACCGACGACGGGACGACGGCAAGACCTTCACCCACCCCATGTAAGTGCAGCTATTGGAAAAATTTGGCAAGTGAATTGCTGTCCTATGCACTTGAGCATAAGTGTCTATGTTTGAGTCTCCCTTGGGAAACTCATTTCTTCCACATTCTGCGCCCTTCACATCATCATGCTTGAGGTGGAGTTTGGGATGCTAACGCGACTAATAAATTCTTGCTGCTGCCCCCTCGCCCTTGCAGCTCGGGCTTTGTCTTCGACAACCGTTGGGTCGTCCCGTACAACCCCTACCTGACCATGCAGTACAAGTGCCACATCAATGTTGAAGTCTGCAGCTCCATCACGGTTGTGAAATACCTTTACAAGTATGTTTACAAGGGTCACGACCATGTTTTGTAGTGGTGCGGCCGAAAGCTCGGGCTCTGCCAGCTGCTCGCCTTAAGCGGTTGCAAGTGGGGTCGATGGGAACAATGTGCTTGCCGCCCGGGATGAAGTCCAAAATTACTTCGATAGGCGGTATGTTAGTGCTAACGAAGCTTGCCATCGGCTTTTTGCCTTTGACTTGCACGGCATGCACCCCAATGTTTACCGCTTGGCTATTCATCTCCCTAATGAGCAGACCATTTACTTTCCTGAGGGGACCACGGTTGGGGAAGCCATGATGCACAGCAACTCCACCACTTTGATTGGTTGGTGTGACTTCAACTGGAAGGCTAAATCTAAATACGTGGCTGCAATCACTTTGGCACGCAACAACAACGACCCTACACTACCGCTACCTGCTGCGCTGACCACACTATACCCAAATTATCTCGAAATCGTTGTGTGGAACAAATCTAAAAAGGCGTGACACCTCTAAAAAAGGGTAGTGGGGCGGCAGGGTGCAAGGCGAAACAATCATGTGACATTGGGAACTATGGGGCGCATGTACTTTGTGCAACCCTTAGAGGGCGAGCGTTATTATCTACGAATTTTGCTTACCCACGTTGCAGGGGCCACATGCTTTGAGGACCTCATAACTACCCACCGGCCCCACACGCCCACCACAGTTGTGCACCCCACTTTTAAAGCTGCATGCCTTGCCCATGGCTTGCTACAAGATGATGCTGAATGGGACCAGTGTCTTTCAGAAGTTGTTGGCGTGCAATTCCCTAGAAGCTTGTGGTAGCTTTTTGCCAGCCTGCTCATCTTCAACAACGTCACCAACCCTGGGCGGCTGTGGGACAGGCATAAGGGAGCCTTTATGGAGGATTTGCTACACCAAGCACGCCAGGTGAGTGACCAAAAGGCCTCGACAAAGGAAGTGTATATTGCAAGCCTCCCTTTCGTTGGGTTGTGATGGTATAAGTTGTGCTTTGGTGTCTTCTTTACATTGTTGCCTAGAAACTTCTCTATTAAACGACTTATTGTTGGATTCATTCCACACATTTCATTTAATGTGTCTGTTGAATCTAAGGCCAATTTCCACCAGGTGGTGCTCAACGAGCTCTTAGATCCTATTGCAGATTAGATTTCCTTAGCAGCTGTAAGCATGAATAACTGTGCACTTCTGGATTATAACCCCCCCGCCCTTGATTGCATCGCGCAGGTAACGCCCAACCGGTAATTGGACCAGGCCATCCTTGACCAGGGCTTGCGGGAAGTGGAACAGTTGCTACAGGCCCAAGGGGGGAAAACCCTGGAGGATTTTGAGCTACCTATCCCTGCACAGCTAGCTGCCCCTGGGGACGTTGCTATATCCGAGGAGCGGGCCAGATACAATGTGACGCGGCAAGCTCAGGAGCTTGCTCGATATGTGCCTTTGCTAAATCAGCAACAGCGCTCCATTTACGACAATGTCATTGACGCGGTCCATGACCCTAGGCCGGTGGACAAAACCTTTTTTGTTGATGGGCTGGGAGGGGCTGGCAAGACTTTCCTCTACGAGTGCCTACTTAGCAAGGTGAGCTCTACTGGTGACATCGCATTGTCGATGGCATCTTTTAGCATTGCAGCCTTGCTTTTGGAGGGCGACTGCACAACTCATTCACAAAATTCCCATAGCAGGCCTTTGTGGCTCCTCTATTTGCTATATTCCGCTGAACAGTCCACAAGCGGCCTTGATTCGGGTTGCACGCTTCATTGTGTGGGATGAGGCACCCATGGCCCACAAGCATGTGTTTGAGGCTGTGAACCGCACGCTCCAACATGTGCTGGGTGCTGTTGACCCTGCCTTAAAGGACATCCTTTTTGGGAGCAAGGTTGTTGTCATGGGAGGTGATTTTAGGTAGCTATTACATGTGGTTCCTCGGGGCACGAGAGGCCATATTGTGGATGCCAGTCTCAAGAGGTTTGCAATCCTTTGGCACAGTGTTAAAGTGCGTCACCTATATGAAAACATGCATGTTCAGAGGCTTTTGGCACAGGGCGAAGCCATCGTCGCGGTCGATGCCCAACAACAGCAAGCTTGGGCGGACTATTTGCAACGCATTGGGGAAGGCACAGAGCAAGTCTTTCCTGAGGTTGGGGAGGAGGTTATTTTGATCCTAGAAGACGTGTGCTGCCAAGGTGACACCATTGATAGCCTGGTCAATGAAGTTTACGGTGACCTTAGCCGCTTCACAGACTCGCAGTCACGTAATGAGCACATCATTGAAAGGGCCATTTTAACTCCACTGAACGAGGACATTGACAGCGTCAACACCGCCATCATGAATCGGTTTAACCTCAGCACACCTAACAACCCATTAGCACAGCGCCGCACGTACAGAGCGCTGACTCTGTTGTGCAAGGCGAACATAAAGGGGTTTACCCCACCAAGTTTCTAAACTCCCTCAGCATGTCAGGGGTGCCACCTCACACTTTGACCTTGTAGGAAGGTTGCCTGGTGATTTTGCTGCGAAATATGCCGGGCGGGCTTGCAAATGGCATTCGACTTACTGTGGTCAAGTTGATGCAGCACATATTTAATGCTGAGATTGCCACAGAACCAGACAAGGGCAGGCACGTTTTCATTCCCCGCCTTAACATCACTCCCTATGACACCGAAAGGATGTTTTTTACTCTCCGTCGGCGACAGTTCCCATTGTGGCCTGCATTTGCCATGACTATCAACAAGGCCCAGGGGCAAACACTACAAACAGTGGGGGTGTACCTACCCAAGCCTATTTTTTGCCACGGGCAGCTTTATGTGGCTTTCTCTCGGTGCAGCTCACGGCGGGGCGTCCGGGTGCTGGTACGGGGTGGCAGCGGGGTGGCTCTAAATGGGGCCCCTACTGGCATTTACACCAGTAATGTGGTCTACCACGAGGTGTTGCAATGTTTTTTCTTGTGGGTACGGGCTTCTTTGGGGTCTCCTTTGGACTCCCAGTTTTTTTCCAGGGCTTCAGCTTTGGTTTCGTCCAAGGGGACTTTTGTATATATCAGGCATTCCCTTTATGTATGTCTTTCTTGATTTAAAGAAGTCGTGTGACTTCACAGTGGTCGAAGGTCACGGGCACCCACTAATCAAGATAATTTGTATTGTGCTGTTTTTTCACATGTATACATTGTCGCACATCAATATTTTGGTTGAAAACCAAAAACATAAAAAATGACAAAATAAGCTTTTATAGACAACTTGAATTTTTTTGCCACAATTATTCCTTGCATATGTGACCTATACCTTGGGCTACAAATTTAAAGCCCAATGAATTTTTTAAAAAACCAATTGGCCCAAGAAAATCCTTTTCCTTGTAACCCCATAAAATGAATTTTTTGATTTTCAAAATTTTCACATTGTTTATAATTTAATTAAGTGCATTCAATGAACATTGTTAAACATAGATGTTAGCATTCTTTATTCGTAAATTTGAACTCAATTGTACTACTTAACGCCTTCATGTTGATTATTTATAAAAATATTACAATTAAAACAATTGGCATAGTTTGTTTGAAGTCTCAAAAGGACATTTACATTATATATATATGTTATCACATTTTTAAAATTATGGGCACACAACAATATGTTATGATGTAATGTATTTTATATTATAAAAACTCAAAATTGAATTATGCAATCCTTTGCCCATCAAATAGTCCTTTTTGGTAGCCTTACCATGATTGTGCCCTAATGTTATGTATTAATTTTGAATTTTGAAAATTAGGTGTTTTAGACAAATATGCTATCAATAGGTGGCATTCCATCTGAATTGGCAAATTGGGTAACGACAATGGTATGTCATTTCCTACACTAATCAAAATATGAAACCAAAGTCTTGGTATTGATTATTTTAAATTTGCAATGTAAATGTGACTGTTTTTTCTCTCAATTTTATGACAAAGTAAGTTATTAGAATTACAAATTACTTGCAATGAAACATAAAACATTACAAGCAATATAAATATGGTCAAATGTGGACTACATAAAAAAAAAACTTGTCACCTTATACAAAACGAAGTACTTATTAGCACCTAATGCAAGTTTGATATTATTTTGGATGTCACATAGTTCATGGCTATGGCACAACCGTACATTAACCCTAAAAGATATGACTGGCAAATTAAAAGGGGGAGACGTGGTAGTTTGTAGGTTATTTTTGGATTGAATTACAAGGTGACATGTGCCAATTTGCAGGTTAATCTTTTATTGATTTTTTGTAAAAAAAGTGGGAATTTGTAAGTAGCCTAAGGAGGCCTAGGTACCTAGGCCTAGTATAGTCCACATTAGTAGGTTACTAGGTTGGCCTTTTTACTTATCTACCTAAACGTATTTACCCACGCTAAGTAAGTAGGTTTAGGCTAGGTAGGTATGTAACTAGGCCTGGCTAAGAAATACGTTAGAGTTTTAAATCTTATTTTATTTCAAGTTTAACCTTTAAAGGCCAATCTTGTTTGATTAAATCATCCCAAATGGCACTTGGTTTTTATTATTCTTTGTGTATTTTCAATGTTCTAATGCACTTGTTTATATAATTTCCAAATTCAAAAACAAAGACAAATGATATGGGATAAGTTTTTAGTTGCAATCTAGTTGTAACCTAATCGCATGTACTAACAAGTACATACTAACTAACTATTACTAATTAATTAACTATGTTAAGTAGTCTAGGTTTAATTAAGTATTAGGGTTATTTTATATTTAGTTTGCCTCCTAACTATATACATTATTATAATTAATATAAATATAAATAAAATAATAATTAAAATAATTAATGCACAACACCAAAATGTTGTATTAAGACTACATTTATGACTACAAAATTAATCATTTATGCCACTAATCGCTAAAATGGTCATTATCGTAACCACCATCGCGACTACACCTACGACTACACCTACGACTACAAAGTAATACTTAGATAAAATGTATTACAATATATATATATATATACTATAGTTATTTAAAAATATTTAAAAATACTTTCACATATTGACTTTACAAAATAATTATTCATTTAATTTAATTTCCAATTATTTATATACCAAATATGTACGGTTTGGACACAAATTGTATAAAATTTATATACGATCATATAAAACATGATCACATTATACAAATGTCATACATTTATTATAATTGCCATTGGTCAACATATGTCAACATTGATTATAGTCAACATGATTGGAACAAGTTATGATCCTTGGACATTTCCAAAATGGTCCATGACCATTGCCATCCACCCACCACATTACATGTGACATAATGTTGTTACATGAATTTTTTTATCATATTCCAATGTTTGAATATATAAAAACGCAAAATTTCATTTAAGGTTTTTTTCAATACTTATTGAAATGAAAATATGAATATGAATTATTCAACTTTGAGGCATAATCTACATACATGGACCAACTAAAAGTTCAAACAATGAATTTTATACATAGAAAATTATTTCTGAATTTTAAAAAATTTAACATATCCAATATGGTTCAATAAAATAATAAATTTTCACATATATATATATATATAAATTGAATATTTTAATTTATTTTTAAATTGTGAAATATGAATATGAAAATCATATTATTAGTATATTTTATGTATATATTTTATGTACCATACTATCTACACATTTAATACAACATATACACACATATATGAATTGTCGTATTTATATAAATATTTATTTAGATATGTTTTAAATATATACATAATACAAAAAATATTTTGTAATAAAATTATAATTATAATTTTTGCAAATTATGTTTAATCATATCTTTGTAAAAGGTCATTTTATATGTAAATTTCATATGTTGTAAATGTACGAATTCTAAACCCATGGATAAATTTGGTAAAACTTTGTTAAATTTGGTTTAAATAACATGAAATTGCTTGAATTATGTTATTTTGTTAAACTAAGTTATTTTTAAAATTAAAATAGGATATATTTAGATTAAAATTTGTTAAATTAAAGTTAAAGTTGATTAATTTTGTTTCATTTTTGGTTTAAATAATATAAATAAGGTTAAGGTAGGTTATTTTGGCTAAAATAGGATAATGTTTTTAATATTTTGATGAAGTTGGTTAGAACTTGGTTAAAATTTGGATTAAGCTTGGTCAAATGAAGATAAATTTGTTTAACTAAATGATTTTGGTTAAATTTGGTTATATATTTAGCTAAATTCTAATAAATTATGTTGAACTTGGATAAATTAAAACATTTAGGTCAAACTTTGATACTAAAGTTATATTTAGCTAAAATTCGCAAAATCGAATTACGTAAAAGCACTCAGGTTAAACATGGTTAATTAAACTTGGATAAATTTGAATTTTTTTAGCAAATAAGGTTTTAATGTATTTTATTGGAATTAAGGCCAATTAGGTTTGAGTCAATTGATTAATTAAAGTTTGGCTAAAGTTGGCGAAATGTAAATGTTGTTAAAGTTGGTTACATTTGGCTAAATTAAACTTTACATTTGGCTTACATGTGTTAAAATATGTTACATTAAGCTAAAATATAAGATTAATTAAAATGAACTAGATGATTTACAATAAACTAGGCCATTTAGGGTGAATTAACCTTAAGTAGGAAAAACTAAGATTAGGTTAAACTAAATTAAAATAATCTAAATTAAAATAGGTTTAGATAATTCATTCTAAACATGATAAAAATATACAAAAATAGGAAAATTTTAAATTAAATTAAATTAAATTAAGTTAAATTAGGCTTCCAATATAAATTTGACCATGTTGATATGTACTTAAGGTTTTTTTAAAAACTTGCTCAAACAAGGTCCAATAATTACTTCAATATGGTTACATTAATCATGTAATCATATATGCAATCATGATTACCTCTAGTTATTATCATAGTCATATTTATAGGCACAAACTCACAATGATTGCGACTCAAGTCTACTTACAATTAACATCATTATTTTGGGTAGCAGTCACAAAAAGTCCTAATCATAAAAATCACATTTTGGCATAATGGTGTAGCAAATAATTACACTGGCTAGTTATTTTATTATTATGATTACTATTTCACTTATTATAATTATATTTATAACAATGAATATAAAAATAGATGGTGGATCCTCATCATCTATTTTTAATGGTTTTGGATTGTGACGCATGGCATAATATTAATACGCCACATGACATTTTTGAATTTTGGTCAAAAAAATTTAAAATCAATATTTACGTGGGTAGGTAGGACTAGGTAGGTAAATATTTTAAATATATTTTGGGTTTAACTTTTAAGGTTAAACTTCTTAAAATGATAAGTTCTTTTGATTGGCTCATCTTAATTGACATGTGTTTTTTATGTGCAAGTGCACGACAAAGCCTCGTCATGAAAGTGGAGGACAAAACATATGGAATAAAAAATAAAGTTGCAACTAAAAAGTTTATTTCATATATTTTGTCTTCCTTTTTAATTTGTAAATTATATAACTAAGTATTTAAATATCTAACTTACTATTTAACAAGCTAAATAATTATTAATTAATACATATATAAAAATCAATGAACTAATTCATTTAGTTATAAATTCATAATTCATATAAAAATAAATAAATGACTGAAATAATAACTAATTAACAAAATTATTACTTATAAATTTTTGTTAATCATTTTAAATTAAAAAGTGAATAATGAAAATATTAGCCAATTAATTATTATTATTTAAATATGTTAGAAGAAATTTGAAAAACGATTGAATTCACGATTCGTTTTTAGTTGTAATGGACAAATGTGATTAAAAATAGCCTAGTTGGCTTGGGACAAGTGCCACAAGACAATTAGTCGTAAAAGACATGACATGGCCATGAAGTTGAAAATGTAATCACAAATTTTACAACTAGGCCATAATTTCTCATCCATTGCCATGGATGATCCTTAGTATGGCATGGAACTTCAATTTGTGACTACATTTGGGATAGTCGCATGCCACCAAATGTGCCACTGATGGGTGGTTAAAGTTTTACCACATGGTAATTTCTAGAGCTAATGGCCATAAAACAAATGGTAATTTTCCATTTTCCAAAAAAGATGTATTGTAGCAATTAAATAAATTATATATTATAATTACAGTAATTAATTACTATAATTAATTAATCAAAATTTATCTAGGCTAAACTATAATAGACAACTTATTCTAGGCTAGGCAAGGGCAGATTAGGTTCATTAACATAGGCTACATAGGTAGGTAGGATCCTATTTATTTTATTGGGGACAAGTTTTTTGATTGGCTCATCCCAAATGGCAATATGTTTATAGTGAATACCATGAATCTAGTCCATTTCTTCGCCTACTTATATGCTTTACAAGTTTGAAATTGTAAACAAAAGATATGGGACAATTCTAATGAAAGGGAAACAATACAACACTATCACATCTTGTGTCCCATACAAAAACATTATCATATATCCACATAGTATAATATTTACTGTTTTCATTAACTATTTATGACCTATCCTACTTACTACCTACAAATTAACCTACCATGTTAATTAATCAATTAATGTAAAAACATTATGACATATCCACACAATAAAATACCTACTACTTAATTTAACTACATACTACCTATTATTTATTACCTATCCTACTTATTACATATTACCTTGGCTACATACCTTCTATCTATTACCTAACTTACATTTGATAAATTATTTACCTAACCTACATAATTATTAATAATAATAATTATCAAAACATCATATATATCCACATAATAAAATATTTACAATTTAACCTACCTACTATTCACTAGTACCTATCCTACTTATCACATACCACCTAGGCTACATACTTACTATCTACTACCTACCTACTTAATAAATTAATATCCTAGCCTACATTTAATTTAATCAATTAATACAAAAACACTACAACATATACACAACATAAAAGACCTCTTGCTTAACTTATAACCTACCTGCCTACTACCTACTAGTAGCTATCCTACTTATTATATACTACCTAGGTTATGTACCTACTATCTACTACCTAGCCTACTTAATAAATTATTTACCTAGCCTACATTTAATAATTTTTTTTCAAACATAGCTAATCAATTAATCAATTAATACAAAAACATTATGACATATCCACAAAATAAAATACCTTTTGCTTAGCTTACCTACCTACCTACTAGTACCTATCTTATTTATTACATACTACCTAGGTTACGTACCTACTATCTACTACCTAGGCCAATTAAGTAAGTATGCAAGCTAGGCGAAACTACCAATGTACATAGGCCTTCTTAGTTTAACATAACATATTAAGTTTAGCTAGCTTAGTTTACCAACTAGGTTATTATAACCTTTTCTAACAAACTATTAGCTATTAGATATTATATCACGGAAGACCCATGGATAATTGCAAAGAAGACCCATTGATGGGTACATTGAAGGGATAATAATCCAATTGAAATAACAAAGTTTGCCATATGTGGTCTATGTTTCTTTATTCATGTGGTAGAATATATTATTGTAGTTGAAAAACCTTTCATTTATAGTTGCAAAAACAACTATGTTATCATTCATTGGTGAATGTAATTAAAATTGAATGAAATTATTCACTTTTCATCTATGTTTTCAATGAAAATCATATTAGTTGTAAGTTGTAGTTGCATTTAGAACTAGAATTTGCTTCAACCCTTCTTGTAGTTGCATATGCAACTACATGGACACATAAAACTAACACGCTGCTAGTTGTAAAATTAATTGGTTTGGATATTAGTCACATAATAGTTCCAAAAACATGGTCAAAATGGACAACATTTCTTTTAATTATAATGAGTAATTTCTTAAATAATTATTGATTAATACTTATATAATAATCAATTTCCTAATTCATTATTAATTCATAATTCATAGATAGAAAAATAATTGATCGAAATAATAAGTAATTAACCAAATTATTACTTATAAAGGTTTGTTATTAGTTTTTAAATTTAAAAATCAATAATTGAATATTTAATAATTAGATCTAAATAATGAGTAACCAACTAATTCATTGATTATAAAATTTAGCTAAATAATAAAATAAATATTTAAAAGGTTAAATACTCAATAATTAACATCTAATTAATTAGATAACCAAAAAAGAAATATAAAATAATAATTTTCATGTTCAATTCAAATTCAAATGGTGATAAAAACTATGTAATTTGGTTAGTAATTCCTAAATAGTAATTAGCTAAATAGAAATATACAAATTAATAAGTAGGATAATGAACTATTCCCTTAACATTGATAAACGTACTTACATATCAAACCTACAATTCATGTTTGGTAGATCTTACAAATTAATTATTTTTTGAAGAAAAAAAGATCTAATAGTCTTACTAATACATGTATATTTGAAAATTTGAACAATAATGTTTAAATTCCAGTTAGTAAGTTTCAAAGTTATTTTGTGTTTTGAGATGGGTTTAGTTTTCTAAAATTTTGACAACTTGTTCTTAGTTCTTTTTTTAAAAATTCAATTGACTTCTTCATAAACTAATTAATGTTGAACATGAATTGTGAATATGATATTTTACAAAAGTGCCCTTAGTCAAAGGTTATGGACATCAACCTTGGGTATAAAATTTTTAAAAAATGTTTTCAAAAAATTGCTCCAAAACTTCATTATGTTAAATCATTATAGTTCCATTTGAAGAGCTTAGCCCTCAATCTAATGACCAATTAATATATATAGAATGACCAATAAATGATATTAAAAAAAAAATCCAAGGTAACTTAGGGAACACCTACAAATTTGTTTTTGATGAGTACTTCTTGACAAATGCCCCTTTCACATGACATTGTAGGTGTAGGAAAGCAAATTGTAGCTTTTTATAATCACATGAAATGATAGTATGCTATTTCAATCTTGTCCCAAGGAAGATGACTACAAAATATGTTCCAAACCTTCAGTGTATTAAATCATTATAGTTCATGAATAAATGCATGAATAAAACAATGATCATTGAAAGTTGAAAGTTCAAATTGAAGATCTTTTGGGCCCATTATGCCATGTGGAATATAGAAGGTGTCCTTATTCACATTGTGGTTGTGACCTGAAAGGAAAACTGAAAGTGAAAAAACACAAATACTTATGACTTTAATTCAAAACCTAACGGGTCATAGTGATCATTCATTGTCATGCTCCAAATAGATGTTGGGTTAAAGTATAGTTGGGGTACCAAAAAGGAGCGTCTCCTTTTGTATTTAGTGGACCCTTTCACTTAAAACATGTTGTAATTTAATGACACATTCATATGGAAAGTTTGATTTTCTTAATGGATAGATACATTACTAAGGTACTATTCTATGCATAACATGTCAAATTTGAACAAGTTTCAAGATTCTTACCAAGTCCTAGAAACAAATCCAAGATTTTTGTCTCTTGAGAAAAAAAAGTTCAAGGATTCATAAATAATATCTAAACAATTTTTTTGGCCCAAGATTCCTACCACAAACATATTAGGTATTAATGTATACAAAATGTATGAACGTGTTTAAAACCAAGTGCATTAGGGTAATGTAAAAAATTTCAAAAAGTGAAAATTTTCTGAATTTTGGGCCATTGATAGATCATGGCCCACATTGGATAAATTTTACTATTTTTACTTTCATAATTGAAAAAAATAGACATTCTAGCTGCCTATTTTAAATTTGGAACAAAATTATTTCATTTGACACAAGAAAAAGGGGAAATCTAAGGTAGGTCATAAGAAGAATGAAGAAAAAGGTGAATTTGAGTCCTTAGGAGTGAGTCCTTAGTGTTCTTGAGGGGGTACTCCAATCATGCTTTGACCTTGTTCTATTCTTTGGTTGTACTACATTTTTAGGAACTTGCATTCATGCAAGAAGTAAAAATGCGAGCACCTAGCATGTGGTTTTTAATGGTGAGTTTGCAAGCTTAAGGTTTTTGTTTTCTTGCTATTCATGGTGG